>PVJD01019241.1:0-12220 GCA_004026545.1 Mormoops blainvillei | reverse complement strand
CGGCTCTGCCGTTCTTCCTTCATTTACTCTTTCCACTTCAGCCTTTTTGTCCAGAGACAGCCCAGGGAACCACCCCCCGCCCCCGCCCCATCTCTCTTCTCTCTCTTGATCCCGATCGCAGACCATCAGTCTCCGTCTTCACCACGCAACTGCCCTCCATCTCTCCCACAGGTTTCTCCTGGAAGCAAGGCCCCAAATATTTCTCTGGCGCTGGAGGAAACTCATTCTTTCTGGTTTAATTCGCCCCGTCTGGCCTTAATTGCTTTGCCCTGTTGTGCAAAGAGACCTCCCATGGCGACAACCCTGAGGATGGGCTGGGGGGTGGGGGCGGGGGAGGAAGTCGGGGCGAGCTGTTGAGTGGGGAGTGAATTAGTCGGGAGGCCAGTGGGGCACCGGAAGTTGGGGTTCTCCGAGCGGGTGGCTCCAGACCCACCCTTGGTTGTGACGTTTACGATTGAACTTGGGCAGGAGCATGTGTCTGGGGGCTGCGTAGACCTCCCTCGCCCCTACCCTGAGTGTTTGGTCCTGCAGCTCATTAAGCAGTGACACTTAACACATCATCAAACTGTTTTACGGGCACAGCCCACACAGCTCCTGGCCCCTGGAGTCCCCAGGTAGTGGGGGACGGTGACCTCCCAGCCACTGGAGCTGGGACTTCGTGGACACACAAGGCGATCAAAGCTCTCGCGGAAAAACCAGAGCAAGGACTGGATTAGGGTGCCAGGACCCCTGACCTTTCACCTGCAGGACTGATAAAGACCAAGGTGCCTGGCCCGGGGCTGGTGTCACGGGACAAACGTAGCATCTGATGTCATGCAAACAAGGCTCCAATCCTGGACTCGCCACTTCCCAGCAGCTGCCGAACACGCAAGGCCTCTCAAGTTGCCTGACCCTTCCTTTCCTCAGGGAAGCTAATGATGCCGATCCCAGGGAGCTGTTGCTAGAAATATCAGGAGAAGACATGGTAAGCGCTTCGCAGAGGGCAGGTAACAAACAGTGCTTATTTGAATTATCCCCTCCCACTTCCTCACCCTCTGAGGGGCCAAGGGTTCGGTGGGATCAGGCTGGCAGCTGTCCGTTTCCTCCACCCAGGTTTCCCTTCAGTATGACCGACAACCACACTAAAAACGCAGCAAAGAGCAGCCCTGAGTCCGCACGCGGCCACTGTGAGCTGAGTGCTCCCTACAGGATCTGTAACCTCAATCACATTTTCATAACATTGGGAGGCATTTCTAATCATTGTTTCCATCTTACGGAAGCGGAAACTGAGGCTGGGAGGGGATAAGTGGTCTCTTGGCGGCTGAGCTGGGCTGCAAACCGACATCTGTAGACTCTGTGTCCTTGCTCCTTCCCGCAGGGGCGAGGAAAGGGGCAGGGGAGCTGCTGGAGCAGAGGTGGGGGGCGGGGAGGGGGGCCTGGTCTATATCTCTTGCCCCGGGCTCTCCAAGAGGTCCCTCTGAGTCCCCAACTTCCAGCCATTCTTTCAGAGCCTCAAATATTTCCTAAATCTCCTTGAAATAGTCCTGGCCAAAAAGGGCTTGCCTTCACGGTTGATGTGTAGTAATGAGGCAGGGTTAATACCTCATTAGGTCACGGTGCCACTTTGCATTTCATGGATATTCAATAACACAAGCAACAACAAACATATGAATTCCTGGGCCTGGCTTTCTGGGGGGGTGGGGCGCACAAGATAAGGGCTCCCGGAATGTGGGCACGGGCACGGGATAAAAGCCCATGTCCGGTTCTCATGACACATGGAGACGAAGCTCTGACAGTTGGGAGCTGTGGCCCCACCTTCCCTCCCACCTCCAAGCCCCTTCGCGGTGTGCGACCCAGCTTAGGGCTTGAAGCTGTGAAAGTCAACAATTTCTTTGGCTTGCCTGAAAGGTGCGTGCATTTGGTATGGACGCTGTATCAGTTTGCTGGGGCTGCCATAAACAGAGCACCACACACTTGGGGGCTTAAACCGTAGAAATGTCATAGTTCTGGGGGCTAGAAGTCTGAGATGAAGGTGTCAGCAGGGTTGGTTCCTTCCGAGGGCTATGGGGCCATGAGGGGGGCTGGGAGGCCCTTCTCTCAGCTTCTGGTGGTTAGTTGGCAGTCCTTGGTGTTCCTTGGCTTGTGGAGCATCTCCTTGTCTCTACTTCATGTTCACATGGCACTCTTCCTGTTTTGTCTGGATCCAAACTTCCCCTTTTTATAAGGACACCTGTCACCCTGGGTTAGAACCCACCCTAGTGACTTCATTTTTAACTCAGCTACCACTATAAAGATACTACCCCCAAATCGGGTCACATTCTGAGGCCCTGGAGGTTGGGACTCCAGCCACCATAATAGTTTGGGTGGGGGGGAAGGAGGAGAGACATGGCTCGGCCCGTAACGGACACACGTGGCAGCGAGGCGAAGCCCAGAGGAATCTGAGGACTGAAAGAATAACAGTATACACCGAGCGTTATCTATTTGATGATCCATTCTGCTCTTTTTTCTTGCTAGCAGAATCCTGATTTTGTTGCGTTGGTGGTTCATTCACTCAATGCATATTTAACAGACAGCTCCTGTGTCAAAGGATAAACCACCAAAGTAGTGACACTCTTGGTCCTCACGGCAGGTAGACAGATGGTGAGCGATAGTTGAGTAGGTTTGTAGGATGTTGGGAGGTAGATAGTGATTTTGGAAGGAAAAAAGTAAATCTGGGGGCAATGGCTTGAAGAGTAGCCCCCCAAAGTCATGCCCACCCAGAATCTCAGAATGCAGCCTTATTGGAAATAGCGTCTTTGCAGATGGAACCAAGTTAAGATGGGGCCATAGCAGATCAGGGCCCTAATCCGATAGCCAGTGTCCTTATAAGAAGCAGGAAGTTTCGACAGACACGGAGACACAGTGAGAAGGCCATGTGGTGATGGAGACAGAGCAGGGAGCGGTACATCTACAAGTCAAGGGACACCAAGGATTGCCGGAAACCACCAGAAGTTAGGAAGCAAGAGAGAGGTATCAAACGCAATCTCCCTCCAAGCCTCCAGAAGGAAACGGCCCTGCCAACACCTTGATTCTGGGCTTCTGATTCTAGAACTATGAGCCAATAATGTTCTGTTGTTTTCAGCCACCCAGTTTGTGCTACTTTGTTACAGGAAATTAATACACTGGTGATGCAGATTAGGAATGGAAGGGTGTAATAAGTTGGCCTGATTGAGAAGGTAACATTTCAACAAAGACCTGAAAGAGGTGAGGTGACCATGTGGGTTCGGTGGGGAGGAGTGTCCCCTGTAGAGGGAACAAGCATGGTGGAGAAGCATGAGTGGGACCCAGGAGGCCAGCATGGCTGGGATGAAGTGGGGGAGAGAGTGAGCAGAGAGGCCTGAGCTCAGAGGTGCCATGCGAGCTGGATCTTGCAGGCCACTGTGAAGACTTCAGCTTTGACTCTAAATGATGTGGAGGAACATGATCTAATACTTCTGGGGAGTGACATGATATGACTATACCCCAAGCCAGAGGGACCATGGTTAAATGAAAACCAATCCTAACAAGCTTCCCCTCCATTCTTACAATCTTCCTTGCAGCTAGAAGAGGCTGAAAGATGACCAAGTAAAGAGCAGTAAGAACAGCATAAGCTGTCGAGGGATGCGGTTGTGGGGAAGGTATTTGCTTTCCTGGTAATAAGGGATCAACATGGCTGACACAGCCCTTCTTCTGTGCTCTTCTCCTCCAACTGGGCCTGTGTCTGGTGATCCAGCATCCATCTTGTGACACGAGGCAACAAACAATGGGATAAAAAGTCAATGCTTCAGGCAAAGCAAGATACATACAGCCTTACCTACAGTGATATCACCAAGCAGCTGAACCAACATAAACAACCACCTATTCTGTCACTTCTTGGGATGTAAGGAAAATACATGATGGAAGGTAAAACCATAGTAGGTTTTCTTACTTGCAGCCGAACACTTTCCTCCTAATGGGCAGAGTAGAAAGTCTGACCTCCGGGAGACAGTAACCAGAAAGTCATTCAGATGCCAAAGAGATTCTTATTTGGGCCGATCTTTCCTCCAAAGCTTGAATTTTGTGGGAAGACAAAGTTAAACAATGTTTGGGCAAAGGCTCTAACAGATAGCAATTATTAAATGGATGTAATGAATTGTTGTGAATGATCACTCAGACTCGAAACAGAGTTAAGAGGAAGCCATGTGTAGGAAAGGGGGTAACCATTACTCCCTCTCTCTGATAAACACAGCTGAGCCTAGTGGTAAACAAATACTGTAGTCAATGGGAAGACAAACTTAGGCATTGAGATCGGACTCTTCCTCTGGGTGTCTGCTGGAAGAGGTACGATGCCTGTATTGTTTCTTCTCAAATGCTGGACGACTTGAAACTGAAATGATTTGTGTTTTAGGCCCCTAAGTCAGTCTGATGAAATCTGTTGAGGCAACATGTCAAGTCAACTCACAGAGACACACGCATACAAATTTTACATGATTTTAGAGGATCCCTGGGCCTCGGAAACACAAAGCCACGTGCACCAATCAAACCGCTGGTAGAATGTCCAGGGGTCGAATAGAGCAAAGTGGGAAAGGCGGTGTGCTGGATATGCTTTGCAAAATAAGAGGCTAAGTTCAGTCTGGGACATTAGCTGAAAGTGCAGCCTTGACGTGCCGCATGTTACCAGTGACATCCAAGTCCGAATTTCCAGCTTGGAAGGGAATTTCGGGCTTCAAGTTGAAAATCCTTATTTCTTCCTTTGTGTCTCTCTCTGTTTGTCTCACAAAGATTTCTCACATGCCCCATGTACACCGGCATCTGCGCAGGGTGCTGAGGACATAAAAAAATTAAAATAAAAGCATGGGTATCCTCAAGGAACTCACAGGCTAATGTGCAAGTCGAAGGTGGAAAGGATGGGGAAGCTCTGCGGTGTAAAACGTTAGGTAGCATGTCAGAGGAGAGTTGATCCATGACGGTGAGTCTAGTGGCGCGAACGTGTGTTAAACACTGATGTAGTGACAACTGTGTAGAGAAAAAAATAGTGAAAATACAAATAATGCTGCAAAACAGAAGAAAGGAGGATGTCAGTCTTCCCGTTTCTAGCAACAACCCCCCTTATTTTTAGTCTACGCGACTCTGGTCAAATTAAGCCCCTGTTTGAGTCAAGAAAGGATGTGTGTTTCAAGGCTGGCCAATCAGAACATCCGATTCGTCCAAGGCCAGTGATTGGTTCAGGAACGGTCATGTGACCCACACCAGCCCAATCAGAGCAGGTGAGATTGAATTCAGGTCCTTTAGTTTGAACGTTTAGCAAAACACACTGTCTTCTCTCTGAAGGAAAGTGAGAGAACGCGGGGCTGATGCTGCTGGAGGACCTTGTCCTCACGGCCACCCTGTGCGAGACCAGGAGTCAAGCCAAGACAGAAGCCACAGTGAGCTCCTGGCTTTTTCAGTTCCAGGAACATATGTACGTATACGTTTCTGAACACAATTTCAGTTGGGTTTCCCGTCACGTGTTATGAAAACACTCCTGATACAGCAGTTTCCCGACACCATTTGGAAAGCGATCTATTCGGAAGGGAAAATCAAGCAAGAGATCGGGGGAGTCCCTCAGACAGAACATAAATAGGAAGAAGAACTCGACTAGTCACACACTTAAAATAGCACTTGCACTCATGAGCCATGGACATAAATAGGATTTTTTGAAGGCAGGAGAACAGAGGTCATTTAGAAGCAAATGATTCTACTTGAAGACAGTGTTGTAGCATCGTTGGGCAGGCGAAGACTCGGGGGGATTCGACAGATTACTTGTTAAATATCTTCTAATTAATGGGCCAAGTTGAGCCAATAAAAGTAAATTCCAGGCCTTTCTGTTGAAATTGTTTGGGGAGTGGTTTGTTTTTTTTCCCCCCCACTGGGTTGCTGAATTAGACAAAAACTTGTAGCCATTGGAAGTCAACGGACCATCACATGGGCAGCCCTGCCTAAGAATGGAGCTGATGTTGAGAAAAGAAAAATCAATAATCAAGTGTTACAGACCAAGTCCTGATAATACTCTTTTCACCCCTGGATCTACCTGTGCCTGAAGCTAATCCAAACTTAAACTTTCCATCAGCTAAGTTGATTAATATTTACCCTCCATGGCAGATGCTACGGATGACACATCCATACCTTCTTGGCAGTCACCTTTACATGCTAACAATTCTGTACAGAAAACAGTTGGGAACCTCTACCTGAAGGTCCCTCCCTAAGCCCTCGTCCATATAAGTATACTCGGCGTCGTGCAGGAAAAGCCAGGAATGCCAGTGTGAATACCCTCACCAGCCCTCAACCAACGCCTGCAGAGACTGAATGGACAACTGCCCCAGCTCTCCTGCCCCACGACTGTGATAACTCGAAAAGCTGCCCTAAACTCTCACCCAGAGTTTGGAGCAAACAGGTTAAGCTCCAAACCTTGTCCACACTGTAACTGGCTTGGTTATGAACACTCTTTATTATCTTCCATCTCTTCCCCACCTTGTGTTCCACTGCCTAACCCTGGCTTCCTGGTCCAAATAGACTCCTTGTACTGACTTCCTCGTCTCAAGATCTGCTTCAGAAGGAGTCCAGCATAAGACCCACACCCCATTCTTTTCAGTCTTAGGCCAATATGAACTGTATTTCTGCATCTCACACCCTACAGAGCCCTGACTATGATGACCAGGTGACATGAGAGATACCCCGAGCCCTTGAAGCCACCAGAAACATGTGCCGTTGGTTAAGGACCTCAACCTCCGATGATAAACAGAAACTTCTCCATCTGCAGGAGAGACGGAGCAGGAGCCTTTGATCCCCAGGCTCAGAGAACAGGGATGGCACCTTCCTCCGGGATAAAGAGGAGCTGGGCGTTAACAGAACGGGGAGGTGCGCGGGCCCCTCCAGCGAGGGGTTCTGGGGACAGCAGCAACCCTGGATCTTGTGAGAAGTCCCATCTTCGTTTCTCATAAATGTTGCAGGCTCCCAGATCTGTATATTGCTGTTAATAAATTATACCCAACCCTTCTTTCTAGGCGCTGCTGTGATAACTCCGGCTCTCAGTTCCATTACCTCTGCATTTCTCAAACGCTTCATTAGGACATTTTTTTGCAAGCTCGAGGGCATGGCCCCTGGCACCCTCAGCCAGGCAGGAGGCACAGATCAAAATGGCCCATTTAGTTCCTGTGGCCAAGGCGCAGTTTGTTTTCTTCCCACCCCACTCCAAGTCTATTTTCTGCTGCTTTTAAAATAATGGACTCAAATGTTTCCCTTCTCTAGCAGACTCCCCAAGAGCGGGCCAAGGACAGAGCCCAAGACAGAGAGGTCACAGTGGTCTGCAGTGCAACTGGTTTTTCACATCCTCAATTTTGCTCTCCCCCAGACGAAGGTTTCATCCCCTCCAAGGGGGCATTGGCTGAAATGTGCAATCCAGGCCATTGTGGGTAACACTTGAAAGTACCCAGTGTTTGTCCCTGCCGTATGATTACAAGATGTGGGAGAGGAGAGAATAAGCATTGGATGGGAAAGGTAGCCCCTCAAGTGTCTTCCAGAGCCCGGGTTGTCCGATGCTGCGCTTTCAAGATGCCATCTGGTGCTTCTTGTTCCCGATGGCTTACTCGGGGGACACACGCCAGACCCCGGGGAGCAGAGCAATGTGCAAAACGTAAAAGGAAAGACCGCATCGCTGGCCGTGACATTTGCATATGCTTCGTCCTTCAAATATACATGAAATAGACATGCACGTGTAGAGCCAGCGGACTGTCCATCACATTCGTTACGCCATGTAATCACCCCCTCCGCCCTAGGCGGCGAGAGTCGGTTTTAGGCCCATGCTTCAGAAGAAGAAATCAAGTCATAGAGAGGGTAAGTTACTCATCGAAGACCACACAGATGTTACCCCGTAGGGTCTGCTTGTGGCTGTGAGCCAGCTTTCTCAAGATCACGTGCTTATAAACATATTGCTCTGCCGTTTCTTAAATTTTCACTGAAACTGAAACCGAAATACACATGTACTACGCGCAACCAACACACATGACCTCATTGGCAGCACGTGATATCGGACGCACCTTGACTGCAGCCCGGCTACAAAGTTCTCAGCTGAAGTAACATAAAAATAAGGTCTTTATTTGGGCAATGCCTTGGCGTTTACAAAGCACTTTCATATACATTAACTCATCAGCACTGAATTCGCTGACAGAGCCAAGACGAGAGACGGACAAGGGAAGCGTAATACATCATTGACCAAAATAATAATTTGGCCCTTTAGATAGACGTTTCCATCCAAGGATAAATTACATCTTTTAGCCACATACAGGCAAGATCAATAGTCATATCGTCTTCACACTGGAAGGAATCTTAGAGATGACCGTCTTAGGCTGCTAAACAAAATATAACAAAATGCCATAGACAAGATGGCTTAAGCAACAGGTATTGATTTCTCACAGTCCTGGAGGCGGGGGGCCTATATCAGGGTGCCAGTTCTGGTGAGGGCCCCTTCCTGGCTTGCAGATGACCACACTTGTGCTGTCCTCACATGGCACGGAGTGGTGGGGAGGGTGGGGGGTGGCGTAGTCCAGTCTCTTCCTCTCCTTTTTAAGGACACTAATCCTACCACGAGGCCCCCACCTTCATGACCTCATCGAAACCTAACTACCTTCCAAAGACCCCCACCTCCAAACACTGTCGCACGGGGAGTTAGGGCCTCAACGAATGAATCTGGTGGGGACACAATGATGACCTAGCTCCCGCCTCCGACTTTCCAGCCAAGGAGGCTGACGCCCAGGAGGAGACATGACTCTTCTCAGATCACAAAGCCGACACGGGGCAGAGTTGGCTGGTGGCTAGGGTCTCCCCCATTCAGCCAGCAGGTCCGCAGGACGTGACGGCCATCTTTGCCACGGGATGATTAGGGTTCTGGCTCAGCTGCTGGAGAACTTTGGGGAAGTTGCTCTATTTCTCTAGTCCTCGGGTTCTTTATTCACCAAATGAAAAGTTTGGATGTCTGTGTTAGTGACGGTTCTCCAGAGAAACAGAACTAGCAGGATAGAAAGACAGACAGACAGACAGGTATGCAACAGGTAAAAGCAGAATTATTGCCGCGATCACAGTACAGAGTTCAGGCTGGGGTGCCGGGAAGCCAAAGGTGTAATTCAGCCTCAGTCTAAAAGCCTGAGAGTCGGGGGCTGGCGGTGCCAAACCTGAGTCTGAGTCCCAAAGCCCGAGACTCAGGAAAGCGAACGTCCAAGGGCCGCAGAAGAGAAGCGTCTCAGCTCAAGAAGAGCGACAGAAAAGTCGCCCTTCCTCCGCCTTTTTGTTTGACTTGGGTCCTCCACGATTGAGTGGTGCCCACCCACAGTGGGGAAAGCCATCTGTTTTTACTCAGTTCACCAATTCAAATGACAGTCTCTTCCTGAAACACCCTCACGGAAACACCCAGAAGTAATGTTCTACTAGCCATCTGGGCATCTCTTAATCCAGTCAAGTTGACACATGAAGTTAACCATCACAGACGTCCCAAAGAATTATCCATGGAAGGCAAGTTTCATGGGGAGTGAAGGGCCATTTTGTCCCAAAGTGTTCCATTGCCACAGACAGAAAATGCTGCCTTGTCCAAAATGAAAGCGGTTTCCCGGCTGCAGGACTTGTCAGCACCTTTCACGTGCGGAAGTCACTTTTTGTTTTCTAAGAGGATAGTCTGGAGCGTTTTCCATATTTGTTTAACGATGGCATGTTTCGAGCGCTTCCTGGGGAATTAGAGTAGTACAGAGTCCCCGCTGGAAAAGGTGACTGAGATAAATCGGGAAGCCTCTTCCAACTCTAGTATTTTATCATTTTATGATTCCGAGTGTTTTATCCCTTGACTTCCCCCTCATTTCATGGCGGCGTTCTTTAGCTTCCTAGGGCTGCCATCACAAAGCATTACAAGCTGGACGGATTAGAACAACAGAAATGTATTGTCTCATAGCTCCCGCAGGCTCGAAATCTGAAACCAAGGCGTCAGCTGGGCCATGCTTCCTCTTAAACCGCGGGCGGGTATCTGTGTTCTCTATTAGCTTCTGGTAGTGGCCACCAGGCCTCAACATTCCTTGGCTTGCAGCTATACTCCTCCGATTTCTGCCTCTGTGTTCCTGTGGCGTGTCCCCTGGTGTCTCTTCTCCTTTTCTAATATGGACACCAGTCATATTGGGTTAAGGTCCCAGCTTCCTCCAGTATGACCACACCTTAACCAGTTCCCTGCACCTGCAGTGGCCCGATGGACACAGATCGTCACATTCACAGGTACCAGGGGTCACGACTTCAACGTATCTTTGGGGAGGGTGTACATCAACCCATCATACACTAAACCCACAGTGAACCCTTATCTCCACAGGGCTGTGAAGAGAGAGAGGGAGCAGGTTCCCTAGCGCCACATGAAACAAAGATAAAAAAAATACCATACAGCTGACTGAACTGGCCACTGTGTCATCAATGGACCGACAAGCGATCGGATTCCGCCTTGCTCTCTTTGGCTCATCATTAAAGTCCACGGCCGTAGCCGTACTTTCAGCAATGCCCCCTCTCCATCGTCTCCCCCACCACAAACACACACACTCACACGCCACTGTCTCCAAGCGTTCTTGAAAACGGGATAGGACGAGCTAAACTGGGAGCGAGTGGTCAGAGCTCGGCTATTTGGGTTGGCAGGAGGATGGCTCATTTTGGTAATGCTCACGCCGTTCACCAGACTTCAAGGCAGGCCACGTCGCTACACAGTCCAAACTGACATGCCTTTGTCTGGCAATTGTGGGTTGTTTTTGTTTTCTTGGTCAAATTAGTGGTTGCTCTTGGGGCCTTTGATCAGCTCGCTTCTGATCTCAACATTGCCCAAGCGACTGACCGGCTTGGTTCATTCGCACAAACACTCAGTTAAAAATAAGTCAACCACACGATCTGTGTGGTGTGCAAGCAAAAGAAAATAACAAAGCCCTGAATTTTACATGTGGCTTCTTTTTTCTCTCCCTTTCCCCGCTCTCAGTCAGTTGTATAGACACAACCACAGAAGAATTGCTTTCCTAGGGGGGTAAAAAAGAAGACAGACATCCACCATTTCTACGGGGGAGCTCATGTGATCTCCGTGTTTCCCTGCCTTCTCCGAGCAAAAGACCGACACCTTATTGGCTCCCAACACAGTTCATTCAAATACGGCTGTGCACGAGCCACGCTGCCCCAGCAGCCCGGGCCAGCGATGGGAGGTGGCGGTGGGAGTGAAGTCAGACCGAAATCCGTTTCTCTCCCAGGCTGGGCCCAGCCTCTGAATTCTAGGATTCCTCAAACCTCAAAAGTGAAATTGCTCTTCTCTCAAGTCCCAGGGTGGCCGGATTCCAAGGCTCTTGCAGCCAAGGCCTAAAACGTGGCTTTACTTTGGAGAATTCAAATGTGGCTTCGCTTTCAAGAATTCGGCCCCAGCGTGACCGGCATCTGGTGAATCACTTGGAAAATCACAAATCGAGAGCTCGCTACGCATCCCACCCAGGCCCCACGGCTAACAGGCCTGCCCGGCAGCACTGTCTATCCGAGGGCGCCCGCCGGGCCCTCTGTCCACCTCACTTTAGGGAAAGGGGCGCTGCCCATCCGGGGGAGCCGCAGAGCTTTTCTGTAGTCCCTGCCGTTCCCCACCGCAACCTTGAGACTCGGAGACAAGGCCACAGCTGTTTATGTGCTTAACTTTACTTGGGATTTTTTTTTTTTTCCTGAGGCCCCTTTCCTTGCTTGGCCCAACGAGGTGTGCTCCCTCTCCAAACTTCTCGATCTCTCTCTGAACACAGGCCGTGTACCTACTACGACAGCCAGGAGCACCAAGGAAATGAGTTGCCTGGCTGCGGAACAAGGGGCGCTTAGGGTTACTGAAAATAAAATACAATCTAAAATTCCGACAATGACTTTGAAAAACAGCTGCGAGCTTCCTGATCAAAATGTAGCCTTCTGGGGTTATTTCCAGGCCAGGCTGCCTGCCAAAGGCTGTGATGAATTCTCCGTTCCATATGGTGTGTCCCATAGAACAGAGGTTTGGCACCAGTGAATCCCAAACTCTAACCTGCCGTTCTAAGGTCTATCCCACTGGACATGTGGGTGTGCGAGGGTTAAATTCCAAGACCATCTGAGACCACGGTCCTTGCCTCGGTTTCGAAGGGAGATTCACACGCAAACCTTTTCCTTCCAGTGTGGCCTGGTGAAAGGACCTGGGCTTTGGCACCGC
>PVJD01019240.1:0-12234 GCA_004026545.1 Mormoops blainvillei | reverse complement strand
GGGGGTGTGGGGGTGTGGTTGGATCTGGTTCACAGATGGAGGTTCCTTCCAGGGCTTACCCGAGGGTCCAGGTGCCTGCAGGGGGCTGGGGAGTAAAAGGATGAATACAGCACTGAGACAGGCAGTCACGGTGTGTTCTCCAGAGGTTACGTCCATGGTGGATAAATCTTGGGTTTTATCGCTTCGTACTTTCAGGACATTTTATAAGCCTTTGGAGAGCAAAAGTTTTCCAAAATACCAATGAGACGAAAATGGATCTTTGCCACCTTATTAAAAGAATGTGTACCTGATTTCATTAGCCTCCACATTTCGACTCAATAAACATTTTGAAAACGTTGCTGCAAAATGAAGCTCTTCTTAAGCAAATGAAAGTTTTGTAATATTCAAAAGTAAGGAATTGTAACATTTTATAAAAATGTTATCTTTTAGTAGGAATTCCTGGTGGGGCCTGTGGTCTGTAGGGGGTCTTTTTCATTGCCTTTTATAGGTGGGGGGTGGGGGAGACTAGTTAGATACATAGGAAAGTCTTCATAAGTACTTTGCCCATTTAGGAGTTTTGTTTTTTATAGTGTTAGTTGTTTAAAAAGTCCCCAGAGCCAAGGGAAATTTTGCGAAGAGATTTTGAATTTGTGCCATGCGATAGAGTTATGTAGAAAGAGGTTTATAAATGTGCATTTATGCAGTGTGCGGTCAGCTTTCATACTTTTAGCTCTGTGGCTAAGATAGCAAAGTAGCAAATTTTTTTGGAAAGTGCTTGAGAACACTTCTTTAAAATGTTTAGACTTCTATGTCTAAGGTTTTTGAATGTGAAGCTCTAATGACGTGAAAATCTAATGATTTTTTAACGGCCAGTACTCACCTCACATAACTAGGGGGGTGTTGGCGACCGACCGGGAGGCCATGACCACTGTGGTCTCACACTCGGCCACGACCAGGCTCTGGGCCCAGCAGGTGAACCCGACACTCCTGGAGCTTCACGCTCCTCGTTGCCTAGTGGGATGATGGGTCCTGTGTCACAGGGTTGTGAAAACACTTTGTCATAGAGTCCTGTATAAACGCAAAATACCGTTTTCTCCAAAATTAGGATTTTCGCTAGAATCCCCACCTCGGACTTGTGGCTGGTTCTCTATGAGTGTCTGGTAGAACTAGATCAGCCAGTTAATGTCTGAGTATGGTCGCACCTGTTTTTGTTTTTAAAGCTCTGATTATAGAAGTAATGCATGAATATTGTACAAAGTAAATGTAAGATGCGACAGGAGGAATGTAGAAACGTATGAAGAAGGAAATAAAAGCAACCCAATGCCCCAGCCATTTTCCCATTATATTTATGCATTATCTGTAATTATATGTGAATTTGTATATGTACACATACATGTATTTAAAAAAAAATAGAGGATCAGGTCATACATAGTATATACCTTATATTTTTTACATATTAGTTTGTGAACAGTTAAACACATACACATCTATATCATCACTTTTATTTATGTATAAGTTCCACTTTTACATTTAAGATTATTTTTGGAAGCATTTAAATTATCCTCAAGTGGTGGAATTTGTAGTGGCTGGCTTATGATGATAAACACGAAACTAAACGCCAACTACAACTGAGTACTTGCTCACTGTAAAAATGGATTGACTCAAAGTCTGTTACAACTCAGACTGTGGGTCTGTTTGAGAGCCAGCTTAGTTAGCACTTCGTATGTGGAAGGGACCTTGCTCATGTCACTTCATTTAATCGCCCTTCCACTTTAAATCACCATCCCCTTTGCTCAGACAGAAAGCTGAGATGGGGAGGCTAGGTAATTTGCCAGAAGGATTTAATCCTAAATCTGCCTGAGGACATGCCCCTTGCTTTGCTACTGGGATGTGGAAGTATTATTTAATATCCTGGCAGAGACAGAATTTTGGAAATACCCACATATGGGAGAGTTGCCGATTGATCGTGAATGGACAGTCGGCTCGCAGGCGCCTTGTTCACAGAGACGCAGGTAGCCCCTGTGGATAATAGAACCCCTCACAGCTGTGGTCGTGGTTAGTGGTATCCTGTGCTCGTGTTTTACGTTTCTTACCCGTACAGTTTAGATCGAGACCATGACATGAGCGGGCTGTAAAGCTCTTCTGTGTTTTGGACTGGTGGGGGCTGGGGGGAATGTCTTCTAAGGCGTAACTGATGAAAACATGAAGATTGGGGAGAGCACCCCCCGCCATGCTCCCCCCCTCCCCACCATTAGCAGGCTCATCAGTTTGGCTGAATAAAGATTCCCGTGTCCATGTGTGATCACAACATTTTCTTTGTCCATTTATCCGCTGATGGACACTTAAGTTGCTTCTGTGACTTGGATATTGTAGACAACATTGCAGTGGACATGGGGGCGCAGATATCTCTTCAACACTTCCTTCAGATAATAACCCAGAAGTGGGATTGCTGAATCATGTGATAGTTCTATTTTTAATTTTCTAAGGAAACTTCATACTGTCTTCCATAGTGGCTATACCAATATACATTCCCAACAGTACTTGAGAGTTCCTTTTTCTCCACATCTTCGATACTATTTGTTCTTTTTAAAAATATTTTATTTATTTATTCTGAGAGAGGGGAAGGGAGGGAGAAAGAGAGGCAGAGAAACATCAATGCGTGGTTGCCTCTCGCGCACCCCCAACTGGGGACCTGGCCCGCAACCCAGGCATGTGCCCTGACTGGGAATCGAACCAGCGACCCTTTCGGCTCACAGCCCAGTGCCCAATCCACTGAGCTTTGCCAGCCAGGGCTATTTGTTATCTTCTTGATAATAGCAATTCTGACAGGTCTAAGGTGATACCTCATTGTGGTTTTGATTTGCATTTTCCTGATAATTTGTGATGTTGAGCATCTTTAACATGTACCTGCTGGCCGTTTGTATGTCTGTAGAAAAATGTCTATTCAGTTCATCTGCTCATTTTTTAATTGGATTATTTGCTATTAACATTAGCAAAAATAGCAAAATAGCATTAGCAAATTAGCAAAAATAACATTTTGCTATTGAGTTGTATGAATCCTTTATATATTTTAGATATTAACCCCATATCAGGTATATGGTTTGTAAATGATTTTCCCATCGGTAGGTTGTCTTCATCTTGTTTCTTTAGCTGTGCAGAAGTTTCTTAGTTTGATGTAGTCTCCCTTGTTTTTTATTTTGTTGATTGTGCTTTAGGTTTCACATCCAAAAAAAAAAAAAAATCATCGACAAGACCCTGTCAGGGAGCTTTTTTCCTGTGTTTTCTTGTAGGAGTTTTATGGTTTTCATTCTTATATTTAAGTCTGTAAGTCATTAGTTAATTTTTGTGAGTGGTGTAAGACGGGGGTCCAGCTTCATTCCCTTACATGTGACTGTCCAATGTCCCAGCACATTTTATTGAAGAGACTGTCTTTTCTCCACTGCAGTATTCTTGGCTCCCTTGTCAAATATTAGTCTGCCAAATATTATTTTTTAAAAGGTTTATCAACCACTTTGTGTTTCTTTTTCTCAGGATTATTTTAAGTAGGAATTTCCTATCATGAATTTATAGAGTAGAACAAATTAAAAGTATTAGAGTTATACCTAGGTCTTTCAAACAAATATATATTTTTTAATGTGTAGCTGGTTATAACTATAATTCTAGGCACAAATCACTACATTCATTAGCGACAAGAATGTATGTTTTTGTGTGATAAAAATACTGCATTATTTCATCAAACCTGATAAACCATATACAACTTATCAATAATAATAATAAAAAACAAAAATAATGAAGTTCAGTGATTTCTACCATATAATATAAATATCTGAATTAACGTAGTATCATTGGTATAACATTTCTTCTAACCAGGGATAATATTGCATGTACCTAACATAGATTTTGTAGATCATGATCTGATTATAATTCTTGGCAATGATACAAGGCAATTATGATCCTATAGTTCTGACTTAAACTATTTTTTTCAAATGCAAAAAAATATTCCAACATACTGACAGATGCTTGATAGTGACAGGCCTGTTATTTAAAATTTCTTTGTTTGGGAGAGAAGATCCTGAAGGAGGAAAAACATGCTGTTGATTGATAAAAGTTTGATGAAATAATCGTTACAACACATAGATGTGAAAAGCAATGGAACCCCCTGAAACTGCTGATAGTGACGCTGTGTGGAAAGAGAGTGCAAATGGGTTTTCGGAGCAGTGCTGTGGAGTGCTTCTTGGAGAGGGCTTATAGTTTGTAAATTCCTAAATTTTATTTTGTTGGATGTAGAAAACTCTATATCGACATGTATGTATTAAGGTTTGTTAATTTTATTTTTTGCTAATTTTACTTTTTTTTATCTTGGGCAAATAGTGGATGTACTGCATCCAATTTCTCCATGAGGGTTAATATTCTTTCCTTGCTGTGGTCAAGAGAAGGGGACAGGCAATAAATGGCCATTTGTATGGAATTTCCCTGGGGGACGATCCCCCACAGCCCAGGTACACAGTGCCCCCACAGGGCCCTCATTTTAAGGTTTTTACAGTAGATAAAATCTCAGTTACAGTCACTGGAAACTCTGGACCTTTGTGAAACAACGACAGAGGACCGGTTGAAGGGGTTACAGGGCGGTGGGGGAACAGGCACGCTAATTTTAGTGATTAGCTTTCCTCCTCAGTGAAATGACGGACAATGAGTTCCCCGCCTCGGCTCCTGAGCTGCTTTTGAAGACCAAGCGAGTCCGTGTTCGCCTTCACGGGCAGTCATTTTCAAATATTTACGACACTAACCTTGTCTAGTCCCCTTAGCTTTTAGGCCTCCCCGCAAGACTGCGGGCGGGGGTGGCGGGGGGGTGGGACGCTATTACCCCACCCCACAGCCAGGAACACGAGGGGCGGGCTGGGCGGGAATCGCTGGGCAAGGCTGCAGTTCGCACCCAAAGCCACCCTGCATAGCCTCCAGGGATTCGCAGCAAGTAGGAAGGACATATGTCAACAGATGCACGTGAAAGTGCTCTTCAGCAGCGTATGAAGCCATCATGCATGTCATTGGTTCATCCTTGTCACCTTTGTCACCACACCTAATGTGATTGCCGCTTACGTTAATGTGGCTCAACAGGACATCTTCCTTGCCTTAGAGAAACTGAAAAAACCACATTTATCTTTTGGCACATAAGCAATGCTTGTTTGTTTTTTTAATTTAAATTTTAAAAATTGGAAAATACAGGGCGGGTAGGGCAAAAGTAGGTTTACAGTTGTGAGTACAAAACATAGTTTACGCTTGTATTTATCTTGTTATTACTTATAAATTATTGTATTCCATATGAACAACTGTAAACCTACTTTTGCCTCACCCTGGTTATATAGTAAAAAATCAGCATTCCATAGCTTACCCATAAATAATCTCAGATTTATGTGTTAACATGTATGTAAGTACTCCTGTAAGTCTGTGTGCACATAGGCTTAACATGGGGGCATTGACTCTTCCTCCGTGGGGGTTTCAGAGGCGGACACCCAGCTGCCTGGCGGGGACGCGAGCTTTTCAGTAGTCCCTCCTGACCCTCTCCCCTGTGACTCTCGGAGGCCCGCGGAACTGCCAGATGAGAAGAGGGCGAGGCCGGGATGCAGCGTCTCAGGAGGATGTGAGCGCCCGGGGGCCGCGGCCCCTCTCTGCTCCTGTGGCAGCCTCGAGTGTATCTGGAGTCAGGAGCATCGGAGAGAGCGGAGGGAGCACTGATTTCCGCTGCGGTTTTTCCGAAGTGCCGCAGGTGGCGAGAGGTGACAGACACTAAGGGGGGGGAGGCCAGGCTGAGACCCAGGCAGCCGGCAGCCTACTGCGTGCGCTTGGGACTGTGTGATGTGACGTGCCCTTTTTTCTGGGCTGCTTTCGTTTTTCTTTTCCTCATTGTAGTCTCTTCCCGTAATTAGCATGACTAAAAAGAAAATGTAACTTCCAAAGTTGTTTTTTTTTAAAAAGAGCATGCTAGACTTTTGACCTGGTAATTTAAATTCCAGCTGTTATTTAAATGGCTTTGTGGCCTCGGATAAATCTCTGAATGCGTTTCAACAGTAAAATGGTGAAAAGAATATGTACTGATAGAATAACAGTGAGTATTAGGGATGTAGGATGTCACCCTCATAAAATAACACTGAGAATCATTAACTGACTATTTGCCGTCATTGGGCCTGAGTACAAACGAATTAAATCAGGACTTTTTTGTATTTTGAATTTGTGAAAGTTCAGGAATATAGAGTCACATGGGGTGGAGGCAAAGTTGCAGACGTGCGTGACATTTTTGGCTTCTAAGTGGTTATGGGTGTTACCCTTCAGAGTGAAAGAAATCTCAAGGGTAAGGGGGCAAGTGGTATCCAATTTAAGGGGATCCAGGTGGAACCGAGAGATGACAAAAGTGGCTAGTGGTTCTTCCGTTGTGCCGTCGTGTGTGTGGTAGCATTGCGCCTTGATTTGTAATCATAGTTCTTTTCTACAAGACATGTCGTTTCTGGGCTTTTGAATTTCAGCCTGGCTTTGAAAACCGTCGTCAAAACCCATCACGCCATTTCTAATTTCTTCATACCCGACTGGCCTATCTGAAGGGCTTATTTTCCTTGCTGTGCTCCATCTTTGTGAAACAATGGTTTATATTCCTTTACCTATCTCTTTTTTTTTCAAGTCCCGGCACTCTCACCAAATTCCACGTGACCTGGGTGCCTAGTGGGATAGCAGAGAATAGAAATTCATTTTGGATTTTCCTCTGAAATCCCTCTCTCTTCAGAGACTGTTTCTAGTGCCTTCTAATCGTAATGCCTCTTATATTAATAGTTTATTAAAACTTCTAAAGCTGGTAAAAGTTCTTCCCCAACCTGGCATTGCGCCTGCAGAAGTCCCAGATGTTTGTCCCCAGGGAGTATATGATTTACTGAGAGTTAAGGAACATTAGGGCTTCCCTGAGGTTTTCCCCTGGGCCTAGAATCTGTGTCCTGGGGCCACTCTGCCATGTCCATGGCTGCGTGCTGAGCACCCGAACCTAAACATGTTTGTTTGAACTCATTACCTGAGTGCTCTTACCACCAAAGGTTGTCTAAAGAGTGGAATGAAAAACACACACTCCTCCACGTGTATACACAGAAACCATTTAAGCAGCCAACAACCCTTGGGAGATGGCGCGGAAGCCGAGTACGCTGGTGTTCCACGGAGCTGTGTTACGTGCAAAGCTTTGTCCTCTGCTTGTCAACTGCCTGTCGTTAGAAACCTGCCTGTCAGGAAGGGGGGCCTCTGGGTATTGTTTGCTCCAAACAAATAGCTACCAACACTTCTGGAAACCCTTTTGGCAGGAACGTAGACTCAGTAATCCAGGGATTAAGGGCCGGCATTTTGATTGGGCATTTGGTGAGTTGCAGATAGACCTAAGACCAAGAAAAATAAGGTGGGAAGAAATGTATTTTTCCAACAGACTGGGTTAGGTCTTCTTATAAGAGGCGATTTTTGCTTACTAAGAGACTGTGTTAAAGGGAATGTCCTTGGATATTTTCTTAGTTTTCCCTTCATCTTTTCCAGTTAAACATGTATTTAATTAATATGTATTACGATCAGGTCATTGTTCTGCATCTCCTTTATGCTCACTTATTCATTTTAAGTTTTAAATTAGTTATTAGAATTTGGTAGCACATGTGTAATGCACAAGAAGTTGTACAGTGAAAAGTAACTTCCTTCCCAACCCAGTACCCTAGCCACCTGCCCCCTTTAGCGCCCAGTGCCCCCGGACTCTGCCCCCGTTCCTTACCCGTCCCCCAGCGGGAACCCAGGCGTGGATAAGCATCTGTGTGTATAATAGCCTTCTTCTCCCACACGTAATGTTAACCGACTGTGGCAGACTTGCTTTGGTGGTCTTCCCAATGAACTCCACCTCCCCGTATTTAAGTCCTTATGTAATTCCCTCCCATATTGACTGAGCTTGGGCCATGTGACTTGGGTTCGACCGATGGTGAACTAGTAAGTATGATGCAGGGTCAGGCTTCCAAGTACTTGCACTTTGGGACCTGTCCTCGGGGAATGCACTCTGTGAGATGCCCTGTCGGAGACCACAAGCCACCAGCTGGGAGGTCCCCAACCTGCCAGTGGAAAGGCTTCGTGCAAGAGGACTGAGGTCTCTGCCAGCAGCTTCCAGATGGCAGCCAGCCTCACCTGCCAGGCCTGGGACAGAAGGGCCGGCGTGGAAGGGGAGCCTCCGGCCCCATACCATGCACACCAAAAGACGCTGCATGGCACAGAGAGCGAGCTTTCCACATGGAACCCTGTCCAAACTGAAAAACTGCGCATTTGTTTTAAGCCCCCAACCCTGGTTTGCCATGCAATGACAGATAACTGAAATGCTGTACATCCTGTGCCTTGCTTTTTTTCACTGAACGCTGTATCGGATGTCAGCCTACTTCAGCATTTGCAGAGTCGCCGTATTCTTTGTAAGAGCTGGACGGCACCCCACTGTATGGCCACGCAGCGGTCAGACCATCCTCTCGCAGACCTGTGGGCTGCTTCCCGCCCATTGTCATGCACTTACTTTCGCATGTGAACGTACATATTTATTGGCTCGGTTTTTCCGTATGGAGTTGCTTGGTCACAGAATATGTGAATTTGTAATTTCAGTAGGCATCACCAGATTGCCTTCCAGACAGGTGACACTCCCAACAGCTCTGAGAATCAGGTCAGCGGGTGCTGAAGTGAGTGGCAAAAACGGTGCCACAGTGAGGTGGGAATGTCACCTGTCTCCCTTTATAGTGTTTTCACATAGTAAAAAGCCATCTGCATCTTGCTTTTAAGGAACTGCCCTCTGTTTCTTCCTTTGCATTTTACACTCGTACTCTTGGGACCTTTTGACACCAGTGTCATTGCTTTCCATTTTCTCAGTGCCAGACAAACTGGGATACTTTAGAAAAAAATTAGTTCTAAGGATAAAAGGAGTTATTTCTTTTTCTTTTAGATGCTGGCTAAACTTTCTTTGCCCACGCGTGCCTGGGAGCCAACAGCGAAGCAGAGTTTCGCCTTTGACAATGTTGGCTACGAAGGCGGCCTGGATGGCGTGTGTCCTTTGCAGACGGCCATCGGCACCCTCAGCATTTCGGGTATGACTTGCCAGTCATGTGCGACGTCTGTCGAGGGCAGGGTTGCCAGTTTGAAAGGCATCGTGAGCATTCAGGTTTCTCTGGAACAAGGCAGTGCAGCTGTGAAATTCGTGCCGTCGGTTATAAGCCTGCCCCAGATCTGCCGTCACGTTGAGGACATGGGCTTTGGGGCCAGCATCGTGGAAGGAAAGGCTGACTCCTGGCCTCTCAGATCCTCGCCAGCCCTGGATGCTGTGGTCAAGCTCCGGGTGGAGGGCATGACCTGCCAGTCCTGCGTCAGCTCCATCGAAGGCAAGCTCGGGAAACTGCGAGGAGTGGTGCGAGTCCGAGTGTCACTCAGCGGCCAAGAGGCGGTCATCACTTACCAGCCTTGCCTTATTGGCCCCCAGGACCTCAGGGACCATGTAAATGACCTTGGATTTGAAGCCGTCATCAAGAACAAAGTGGCCCCTGTAAGCCTAGGACAGATCGATATCGGGCGGTTACAGAGCACCAACCTGAAGACACCCTCGCCGTCCAACCAGAACGCCAACAACTCTCAGACCGTGGGGCCCCCCAGGAGCCACGCAACCACCCTGCGACTGAGAGTCGACGGAATGCACTGTAAGTCTTGCGTCCGGAACATTGAGGAAAGTATCAGCCAGCTCCCAGGGGTTCAGCATATCCAAGTGTCCTTGGAGAACAGAACTGCCGAGGTCCAGTTCCACCCTTCCCTTGTCTCCCCAGAGGCCCTGCAGAAGGCCATCGAGGAGCTTCCACCTGGGAACTTCAAAGTTTCTCTTGCTGACGGAGCAGAAGGAAGTGCGGCGGATGACGGGTCTCCCGCGCGCCACTCACCCGCCCCGGCCCGGAGAAGCCAGGTGCAAGACGCTTGCCGCACCGTGGGGCTCACTGTCGTGGGCATGAGCTGTGCGTCCTGCGCCCAGTCTGTCGAAGGTGTGATCTCCCAGAGGGAAGGGGTGCAGCAAATATCAGTGTCTCTGGCGGAAGGGGCTGCGACGATTCTCTATGACCCCTCAGCCACTGACCCAGAAGAACTCCGAGCTGCTGTCGAAGACATGGGTTTCGAGGCTTCGGTCATTTCTGGTATGTAGTCAGCGCGGTTGGCATGCCCTTGCTGCCTCACGTGTGGACAGCGTCCTCTGCAGCTGGCCCTTGGGTGCTCAGTTTTTCACGAGAGAGGAATAAGAATTTCCAGATGTTTAGATTTTGCTTCTCTTATAGCAGGGACGCAAAGACCGAGGCCATGAGGCTCTTGCCGTCCTCTCTGAGAACCCTGATTCAGTGGTGGTTTGTTTTTTAAAAGCATACAGTAGGGACATCAGGCCGCTCTCCGACCAAGGGACCCATCACCCCTTTCTCTGGTGGGCAGAGTAAAACTATGAAGGTAATGTGGCATTACTGTCACCACTCGCAATCCATTCCTGTGAAAGTGGAATTTAAGAGCGTGATTCAGTGATGACTTCCTTTGCCCCGCCCCCGCCCCGCCCCTTGATGGCTGTGAGAAGACCTGTGTGGTGACCATCTCTACAAAGCAAGGTGTCCACATACCTTGAATGTCACCTCCCCCGGCAGAGTTTCCAGGGTTGTGACCATCCCTGCACCCCGCTCCTCTCACTGACCACACTGGCCGATTTTCTCTCGTCTTCTTTCCACGGGCGCCCGGCACGTGCAGTGCCCTTCCCACTGCGCGCCACGGAATGGCACTTACGTTGCAGCGGAGGGGCTCCAAGGGCAGGGCTCATGGCGACAAGCCCTGTGCCAGCCCAGGTGAGGGGCGCCTGGCCCCAGCTCCGGGGCTCGGGAAGGGGCTCCTCCGGAGGGCGAGTGGGGACGAGCCGGTCAGGGGCAGGGGACTGGGCAGGGCCAGAGCGGGGAGGTGACCGGGTTGAAGTGTCCTAGGCACTGAGTGGTCGGAAGGCCCGAGAGGCAGCACGGTGTGCCGGGGGAGCCGCGGAGGCGACGGGGCTGTGCAGCAGTGGGGAATTCTGACCCGCCCCGCCTTCCTTTGACGCTGTTTCTGTAAGTGCCGACTCTGACTAACACGCAGCTTGTAGACAAACAGCATGTTTGTATAAGGATCCCAGGAACTAACTTCAACAGATACAGACTCTGGCCTCCCAGCTCTGGGACTTGCGCTGCCCATCCATGGAGCCAGGGTGACATAAAGCCAGGATAATGTGGAGCCAGGAGGACGCACGCCGGACCGTCACTTGACTCGTGGGCATGGACTGTGCTTGTCTGCACGTAGAGAGCTTTGCCGCCCTCTCTCTTGATCTCTCTGTTCCATTCCGCTCTGCCTCCCTAAAAAAGCCTCTACCTCCTCTGAGAGGGGGCAACGGGCCCTGAGACGGGAGCCGCCCATCTTCCCAGTGGCCGCCACCTGAAAATGCACCACTTTCCTTTACATCAGCACCTGCCTCTCAGCTGTTGGCTGTCACAGCGGCGGGCAGCCAGACTTCCTTTCAGCTACAGCTTGAGTGTGACCGCGACTCCGAGAGGGTGGTGGGACAGTGGCTGGGCAACCACACAAAGGGCCCCTGTGTCAAGCTGAGTGGGGGCTTTCCTGCCGAGGCCTAGGGCATCACCAGCAGAGGTCAATCAGAGGGAGCACAGTGCAGATGGTGCCGTAGGAGACCCATCTTCGGGTGCAGGGTGGCTCGAGGCAGTGAGACGCGTGGGAGGTGGGGTGAGGCATGATGTGTGGGGGATCTGGGGGACACTCAGGTCACAACCACCAAGGTCAGGGTCAGATTAAGGGCATGGGTGTGTAGGGGCAGGCTGGGGAGGTGCCAGAGATGCTGGACCATGGTGGGGCTTAGGAGTCCTGAATTTTGGGGCGAGGGGGGCTGGATGTGCAGGTTTGAGTGGTGAGAGCCAGGGGAGGGGCGGAGGACTGGGGAGAGTGAGTGTGAGAAGTGAAGGAGCCGAGGGGGAATGTGATTGTACTGGTGTGGGGGGAGGGCCACTTATAGGAAGAAGATCTTGCAGACAAGTGACAGTGGCGGGAGAAGAGGGTAGAGTCCTGGAAATAAAGCGAGAGGGCCAGAGAGGCTAAGGTTGAGCTGGGAACCAGCTCACCGCCTATGTGATGGTGTCGGGGTGCCCACCTCCCGAGGCTGAGGCAAGGGAGGGATGG
>PVJD01019239.1:0-12220 GCA_004026545.1 Mormoops blainvillei | reverse complement strand
GGTCATTTTTAAACCAAGCATTTATTTCACATGTACTCTGCTACTTCCCTACACTTTTCATCGCTTTAACTTATTTCTGTTTCTGATTTTGTCTTATATTTTGTTCTTAACAGTATTTTAAATGTGTTTTATTCTTATTACTCTGTTAAGCATGATGCCCCCCACCCCAACTCACCCCGCAAAAAAAAATGAGAATGCTTTGGTAGTCTACAGATTAGCTGGTGTGGAAATCTTTCAGAGATTAGAAAAATGGATTATCTTGAGTTTTCAATGTGCTTGGTTGTTTTGGGACATAAGTCATTATTGGGGATGGGCACAAGAATATTGCAGTGATTTAGATGTTTTAACTAGAGACTGTGATGGCATGTCATCTCTTGTGGTGGCCTCCTGGTTACCGTGAAATATAGATCCTAGTATTTGTTTTATTAAAGCTTTGTTGTAACTTCTCAGGAACCTTTGAAATAGATTTTACATGTAGGTTTATCTTTTTGTCATTGGGCCATGCAAGAGAATGTCTGTGCTATCAAAAGCAGAATGTAATCTAATGAATCACATGTGAGGCTTTCTGTTTTATTACTTCAAAAGCAGTAAAAACAAAACAAAAACCTTAATGTAGTTATTTCCATAAATAACTCAATCCAAAATAAAAGAACGAATGTGATATGTATTGGTTAATTTCTCTTACAAAGCAAACCAGTTCAGTAGCTTTGAGAATACTTTTTTCTGCTCCTGTTTGAACAGCTGCAACATCCAATATTCTGAAGCTTATCAAAAATTTACCAATTTTAAATGAGGAGAAAGTTCTGTTATTTCTTCAAACAATTCAAAACAAATAACAGAGGTAAATTGAAGGAGAAATGTGGGGGAAAATTTTAATTTTACACAATAAATTTCAGCTCTTTCAAAATGAAAGTGCTGTAGAATTGCTTACTGTTGAAAGAATAATGATAAAAAAAGAATAGAAGTATAAAAAGTTTGAGAAAGTAAAGTGTAAAATAATTGATATTTTCAAAATTATAAACTTCAGAAAATCAACTACTTAGGTAACTTGACAGTTGTGTGATTGTAAAAATCCAAATCTATCTTTCTACACAAAAGAGTGATTATAATTTTCCCTGAAGCTAAACTTGTTTCCATAGAAATAGCTCTAGGTTTTTCATAGACTTATGATTTCCCTAAGGACTTCAAACTTATTTTGTTCCTAATTTAAGAAAAAAATACAAGTGACTTTTTAGTGCAAAGGAACCAGCATCATTTTTGGTTTTTAAGCGAATTAATGAAAATATCACAGATAAGCTCACGTTGACTCCTATTACAGAATTTTTTGTAAAGTCTAATATTTTATTTAAATTGATTTTTCAATGCATATAATTGTTTAAAATGAAAAATTCAAATGCAGAGAAATTTAGGACAGAATTTTAGTGAAACTAAAATGAAAGCAAGTATTAGTCAAAGAACATGTATGAAGAACCCATGGACATGGGCAACAGTGAGGAGACTGGCGATGCAAGTGGGGGGCATGCTGGGGGGGCATGAAAGGGGACAAATGGCACAGCTGTAGTAGCATAAACAATGACATAGTTACAAAATACAAAGATGAGAACAAGTAGAATTTCCTAATACCTTCTGTTTTGTCTGTGAAAAATGGGAAGGATATTAATTTAAGATTTATTATGTATTAAAATATTTATTCAATAATCATTTATCTACGAATATAAATATATTAGTAACAATAGTAATAGTTTGCTATTATTTAAAATTCGTTCACTCACTTGGGCCCAGATTACAGGTATAAGCACATTTTAAATATAACTTCTCAACAATTATCTCTCATTTCTCACATAAATGAATAGGAACCATGCTTGATTGATAAAGTTATGTCAGGTGGATTTTTTATTGTTGAGCTCAAATTAAGTAATTTTTAAATTATTAATTTTTCCCAATAACTGTTATCGGCTGAGTTGATCATTTAGAATAAAAGATCCAGTGCTTTTGAGGCGTTACTTTGAATAAAACATGAGAAGAGAGACTGTATTTTCTGGTAGACATACAGATTGGTTATTTGTGATTTTTCTATATTTTTATTGATTTACAAATGGCAGTATAATTAGAATAACTTTAATTTTGCTGAGCTGCTACCATTTTATATTTCTTTTGTTCTTCATTGTTTCATTTTGAAAAATGTTAACACTTCAGAAAAATTATAATAAATTGTTCAATGACTGTGTATACTCTTTACCTATATCCATGAGGTTTTAACAATTTCCTTCTCATTTGAACTCTCAGTGTGTATGTTGTATATGTGTTTATGTGTATTTATTTGAGGGTTAATTATATACATCAAGATGTTTCGCTCAAACACTTTGGCATATACTTTCTAAAAGTAAAACATAACTATAATATAGTTATTATATTTAGAAATTTAACACAGATACGATACTCAGATATAATATAGGGTCCATATTCCAATTCTGCATTTATCTCAATAATATTCTTTATAACTGTGCTATTTTACTATATTTTGAGTGCTTTAGAATTTAATCAGAATCAGACCTTTGTTGTCATATTTCATTCATCTCTCTGATCCATATTTCCCCAGGCTTTTCTTATTCTAAATATTTCATAACACTGACATTTTTGTGGAGCACAGGATATATATTTTTTAATTTTGCTGAATTTCTCTTGATTTGAATTCTTCTGATTGTTTCTGTGTGATTGGATTCAAGCTGAACATTTTGGCATAATGCTACGTAAGTGATGTGATGTAGATTTTTAAACAAAAATATACAAAAGAATATGGGGAATATGTTTTTTGTTGATGATATAATTTCCCATCCAATCTAAGACACTTCTTTAAGATTTTATTTATTTATTTATTTTCAGAGAGAGGGGAAAGGAGGGAGAAAGAGAAGGAGAGAAACACCCATGTGATTGATTCACTTGCCTCTTGCATGCCCCCGGCCGTGGATCTGGCCTGCAGCCCAGGCATGTGCCCTGACAGGGAGCTGAACCAGCAACCTTTTGGTTCACAGACCAATGCTCAGTGCACTGAGACACACCAGACAGGGCCAACCTGAAATATTTTAAAAGTGAAAGATATAATATCACTGGGGCAGAATGTAATACAAATATATGTATCTGTTAGAGAACTGAATGCATTTTAGCAAAAGACAACAGAGATGTTACAAGTGATTAAAAGATTTACAGAACCATTGGGTGGGCTGAAGATGTGGAATGTAGGTTGAGCTTCTAGAAGTGATGCTCAAGGTTCCAAAGCATGGGGAGGAAGCAATGCTAGCTGTTGCTTTTTCGTGACCAGGAAGCTGCCATATCTTCTGTCAGATCAACCCCATCAGTCCCACGTTGCTCCTGTAACGATCCACAACCACCAAGTAGATTGCCTGCCTCTGGACATCCCTAGAGTCACCAAGTGCTACACTCCTGATTTCTCTAACCCTGCTGAGAGAAATAAAAGTCCACATGACCTTGCTTGGCAGCAAAAACGGAAAGAGTAGAAACAAAAGAAACTGCATGAACAGCTGACACATTATGCTTTCATCATCAGAAGTTTGGAAGTGAAATTTATCCTGTAACCTTTCTGTGTGGTATCATCTGCATGCTACTGTGGGGAACATGGCCAGTATTGAACATTTGCTTGGCTCCCTCTTCCTGTCTTCCTCTCTCAACTCTCACCAACTTTCTCACTGGGGCACTCTCTTAATGAGTGAGGTACTTGACACCTCGGGAAGGCCTTGTCTAAAAAAGTGATCTTCCAAAGAGCACTTTATATAGCCTCCCACACCAAATTTACCTGCTTACAGGTAATAATACCCATACTGTCAGCTATTATTATTATTTCCTGTTATTACCTTGATCAATTATTTATGTTCCTATCTAAAGTCAACCTTTAATTTATCTTCTAAATCTTGTCTTTTCTTGCCCACTAATTACATTGCTTTAATATTTTTCTTCCCTCTTCTCTCCTCTCTCTTGTTATTATCTGTCCCATCGTTGTACAAATATGATGGTACTTTCCCCTGTTAAACAAAGAAAATATTTCAGTTGACCCATGTCCACTGCTGGAGCACATTTTTCTGTTCCTCCTTCTAGTAAATCTCTTCAAGGGTGTTATTTCCCACCCTTTAATGCCTCATCCCTAAACAACAAAGTGCCCTGAGAGCTCCATCATAAACCTTTTCTATTCCATCTATATCCCCTAACAAGGGGATTTCATCGGCCTCTTAGCCTCAGTTACCATCTACATGCTGAGCACTCTCAAATGTGACTCTTCAGCTCAGAGTTCTTTCTTGGACACCTACGTGATACTTCCACATGGATGCACACTTGAAATTTAATGTTAACATGGTCAAATTGTGAACTCCTCTTGTTCTATCCATCCTCCCCAAATTTATTTCTCTTTCTTCATCTTGGTAAACACATGTCTCACTTTCTATTTGTTTAACCAAAGACCTTGGAACAATTCTCACATACAGTCTGTCATGGATGACTTGAGTAAAAGAATAAGAAATTCTGTTAGTTTCACCTTCAAAATATATCCCAACTTTGACCACTGCCCACCTCCCTCATTATTCCTCATCAAACCATTGTCTCTTGCCTGGATTAATGAGAAAGCCCTCCAGCTGGTCTAACTGAGTATACCTTTAATACCCTGGAACTAATACTCAGCAACAGCCCGATCAATCCTTTTACAGTCAGTTTAAATGATGTCACTCCTTTGCGTAGAACCCACCAATATAGTTCCATCTTTCGTTTTTGCATTACAGCTGAAATCTCCAAGTAAACTGTAGTCCGACCAAATTCTGTCTTCATGGCTTCTTATTTCATCTTCTTCAAGTCATTTGTTCCAACAGCGTCTTCTCCAAGAAGGTCTTTCCTGACCCCCGTATTTAAAATTGTAACACATCCTCCAATCAAAGCTCATATAAACAGAAACATTCCAGCTTTTTCTATCCTTCTTGCTTGATAATCTTTACGTTTTGACATACCATGTTTTACTTATAATGTAAGCTTCCTGAAGATAGGGAATTTATTCTACTTGGTTCACTGGTTTATACCCAGTGTCATTCATTGTCTGGCACAAAAACTGTCTGTCTTCCTGCTCCTCTCCTAACTAAACTTTATCTCAAAAACACATTATTTATCTTGCCCTCTCATCTACAATACTTATAATCTCTTGCTATATTCACTTTTTTTTCACATCTATCCATCCTGCTCTGCTTTTACTTCATTCTCTAACCAGCCTTGACTCTGTAATATTATCTACTCTAAACCCTCGTAAGGTCCCAAACTGGAGGGACTTTGGGGTTAAACAAAATTGTCCTGCGTAGGCCTGGCCAAATCAGATAAGTCTGTTAAAAGGGGCTTCAGGTATTTCTTGAGAGATGAGATTCAAGCATGAAAGATTTTATAATAGAATGGAAGAGAATACCATTTTGAATAATTAAATGTGTTCTGATTTTATATCATTCCACATTAATTCTACACTCTTTGGAGGTTGCCAGTGCATTGTCAAGTATTTGCAAGTACAGCAAAGGTGCTTAATACAAAGCCTTTAGAAATGCAAATGATCTGTCCCCTCCCACACCCTTGCTTTCTATAAAGCAAAGGTCTTCAGATAGTATAGTCTGTCTCATTCTTTCCGTAAAACCAGCAAAATGATCCAGGATTCTTGAAGCTTCTTACTTATCTCTACTATGTATGTGAATAAAAACATTATGCTGTTCCCAGGACATATGGAAAGCAATTTGTATCAAAGGTTTCAGAAATTAGTTGCTGTTGATATGAAGATGTACTAATTAGTTTTCATGAGATCAACATCAGAAGCAGGAATTAAACTGTGAAAGAAGATGGGACAAATGAGTTGACTGAATATCAAGATAAAGCAAAATGGGAAGAAAAAAAGTAAATTCAAAGTGGACAAGTCCTTGAAATGATGTACTTTCATTTTTTCGAGCTATCATGTCATCTTTTGTTTTGCTTATTTCACAATTTAATTGCTCTTTGAATTATCTAATAGAAACTATATAAATGAAGGAAAACATGATTATGCTCTTTTTTTCTTTTAATTTTCCTATACAAAAGACAACTCACACTAATTTAAAGTAATGATTAAAATTAGCTTTGGAGTAAAATTAGCTAGAAATAGATAAAGGAATAGGATTTTTGCTATTCTGAGGCAAGAACTAGGGAATGTTTAAATGATTTATAATCAAATCAACCTGGCTATCTATATATCTATCCTTCTATCTAATCTCAGAAGTGATGTTATATGTTGAACATATTATTTTATTTTTCCTCCCAAGGCCAAATAAAGACTGTATTTCTCCAGACCCCTTCATCCAGGTGAATCTCACAAATACTGTGGTCAATACTGTGAGGTTCGCAGTGATGTATAGGACTTCCAGTCCTGTCCCTGAAGCTTCCACACATTTCTCTATGCATCTTTATCCCTGCCCTTGGGCTGACCAGTTGCAAAGGATCCCAATCAGGAGTTTGCTTACCTACTGAGTGTTGGTAGGAAAAGATGAAAGAACCCAGATCCCTGAAATTAAAGGAGAGCCCTCCAGGAGAGTCACCCGGATGAAACATCACAGTGGACTTTGTGTTGGTCAAGAAAACAGTCTGTGTGTGTGTATGTATATATGTGCATGTGTGTACATGCATACATATATGTGTGGGCATATATGTGTATATATACACACATACACACACCTTTATTTATGACAAGTCACTGAGATTTTGAGGAGGCATTTATTTTGGTGAGAAATACAGAAATTGTTACTTTGAAGTAGTTTGTTCTTACAACAACTACACTGATATCAGATTCTAGGCAAGGTGTAATCTATTTAACAGTAGAAAAAATATATTAGCAAAACAATTGCCTGTGGTAACGTGGGAGGCAGATTATAGGGATACCGATCTGTTAATTCTATGAAAGAAACATAATAGTGCCTGTTGAGTATAATGGGCTACATTTGTCTAGTTGATAAAGGCAAGAGTTGAGTTTGGGAAAGAAGTAACTAGTTTACAAGCAAATATAAAAGGACACAGAGAGAGTACAGAGCTTCACAGGGTTGGAGAAATCAACATCATCCAAGCCCTAAATATTAAGAAATACAGTTTTAGAAGGCTTTGTGAAACAAAAGCTAGGTAAACCATCTTATTTGAATAAAGAAAAAGTGATTCAGGGAGAATACTAGGTTAATAGTGTGGTCCTTCTAATTAGCATTCCAAATGTTTCAAAGGGGGTTGCTATTAATTTCAAAGAGAGGGAATGAAAGTAGGAAGAAAAGAGATCATGACTAGTAGTCCGGAAAGGCCTAATAGAGAACTTCAGGTGGGGATTCCAGCCGCACGTGACAGACAAGAAGCATATAGATCAGAAACCAACTAAGTATGAGTGAATCATATGGAAAAAAAAAGTAAGTATGATGACTTTAATAAGGACTGTAATTCTTCAAGTTTAAAAATCCCTGGGCCTGTAATTTTCTATGAGTAGTGCAGGCTTTGAAAATTTCATGGCCCTGAGATGAGACTATCTATCAACACACATCATATGTGACCAAGGAAACTAATAGATAAAAAGAAGCTTACTCAAGGGCAGGACCGGGAGTCACTGAGAGCAGTGGGCCAGCAGGTTCCTTCCAATGAGCCGGATCAAAGCTTTATCAAAGGACATCCTTCACCTCAGGGTAGTGGGTGTTCTTGATACCTGCTTAGTGGGAGTGTATAACTACTAAGGAGTAATAACTCTAATATGTCTTCCGATCTCAGATTTCCAAAAGAAATTGTAGTAGATCTGTCCTCACTCTACTATTATGCATGGAGTGTGTGTGTGTGTACATGAAACTGGGGAGGCTGGGGCAGCTAACCTGTCTTTGAAGTTTCTAGGCATTGGACCAAGGAGAATTATGTATAGACTTGATGTAGATGGTTGTATGAAAATGAGAAATCTTGGACTTGGGTTGGTTGCGGTGACTAGTGGGGACTTCGGTTGTCTTTTTATGGGAAGAGTGTATTTTCTGCATGTAGGAAAGGCAGTTACATGATTTATAACTAGAGGGGAGGACATGGAACAGAAAATGTTGTCAGTTTAAAGTATTTTTTCTTCTTAAAACATAAGAAAACTGAATTTCCAAGGACATTTGCTTTTAGTTGAAGATAAATAGTTCTGGCTCAAGGATTATAGACAGAAGATAGGTAAACGTACTGCCGGAATCCTCCTTTATGATCTCCCATGATTTCTCTCCCCTGCCTTTGAAATCCAAAGTAAAGAATTTTTAACTGGTAAAACCACATGAAGAGTGTTGCCTGGATCCCTTTAGTTCGCTACTTAGAGAAAGCTACCCAGGAGACCTGCCTCAGTAAGAACACCACCATCAGCTATTGTGTATAAGAGAAATAAACACCTGTTGTGTTAAGCTGTAAAATTTCAGAGCTTATTGTTAGAGCAACAAACTTTAATATTCTGAATAACTTAAAACATAAAAAAGAATCATGGTTTTCTGTCATTTTAATCTTGGTCTCCTTGCTTCCAGTATACCTTTCTTTATCTTTGACCTGATTGAAACCTTTAGTCCCAGGATCTTCCTCTGTTGGCCCAGCCTCTAAGCATCTACCGTACTTCTCTTTATTTTCTAAAATAATCTGGCTATTATGGTTTGTAATTTTATTTTTAAAAAATTTTCATTGTTGTTCAAGTACAATTTTGTTCATTTTCCCCCCACAGCTCCCCTCTCCCCCATTCTCAACCCCATCCCCTCTTGACTTTGTCCATGAGTCCCCCATACATGTTCTTTGACTACACTTCCCACTTCTGCCCATCTTCCCCTCCCTCCTCTCCTTTGTTTGCTGTCAGTTTTTTCTTCACTTTAATGTCTCTGGTTACATTTAACTTGCTTGTTTGTTTTGTTGGTTAGTCTCCACTTATAGGTGAAATCATATGGTATTTGCCTTTTACCACCTGGCTTATTTCACTTAGCATAATGCTCTCCAGTTCCATTCATGCTCTCACCAATGGTAGGAGCTCCTTCTTTCTCTATGCTGCATAGTATTCCATTGTGTAAATGTCCCACAGTTTTTTGATCCACTCATTTACGATGGGCACCTAGGTTGCTTCCAACACTTTGTGTTGTAAATTGTGCTGCTATGAACATTGGGGTACATAGGTTCTTTTGAATTGGTGTTTCCAGATTTTTAGGGTATAATCCCAGGAGTAGAATTGCTGGGCCAAATGGCAGTTCCATTTTTCATTTTCTGAGGAAACTCCATACTGTTTACCACAATGGCTGCACCAGTCTGCATTCTCACCAACAGCGCACTAGGGTTCCCTTTTCTCCACAACCTTGCCAGCACATGTTTTTTGTTGATTTGTTTATGATGGCCATTCTGTCTGGTGTGAAGTGACATCTCATTGTGGTTTTAATTTGCATCTCTCTGATGGCTGGTGATGCTGAGCATCCTTTCATATGTCTCTGGGCCCTGCATATGTCCTCCTTGGAGAAGAGTCTGTTCAGATTCTTTGCCCATTTCTTAATGGGGTTGTTTATCTTCCTAGAGTGGAGTCATGTGAGTTCTTTATAGATTTTGGAAATCAAACCCTTGTCAGATGTATCATTGGCAAATATATTTTCCCACACGGTAGGTTCCCTTTTCATTTTGCTGATGTTTTCTTTAGTCATGCAGAAGCTTTTTAATTTGATGAAGTCCCATTTGTTTATTTTTTCCTTCATGTCCCTTGCTCTAGGGGACATATCGGTGAAAATATTGCTGCATGGAATATCTTAGATTTTCATGCCTATGATCTCCTCTAGGACTTTTATAGTTTTGCAACTTATATTTAAGTCTTTTATCTATCTCGACTTTATTTTTGTGTATGGTGTAAGTTGGCGGTTGAGTTTCATTTTTTTGCAAGTATCTGTCCAGATGTCCCAGCACCATTTGTTAAGAGTCTATTTTTACTCCATTTTATGCTTTTGCCTCCTTTGTTGAATATTCATTAACCACAGAGACATGGGTTTATTTTTGGGTTCTCTATTCTGTTCCATTGATCTATGTGTCGGTTCTTCTGCCAGTACTAGACTATTTGATGACAGTCATCTTGTAATATAGTTTGATATCAGGGATTGTGATCCCTCTGACTTTGTTCTTCTTTCTCAAAATTTCTGCAACTATTCAGGGTCATTTATGGTTCCACATAAATTTTTGAATTGTTTGTTCTATATCTGTGAAATATGTCATTGGTATTTTAATAGGCATTGTGTTGAATCTGTAAATTGCTTTGGGTAGTATAGATGTTTTGATGATGTTAATTCTTCCGATCCATGAACACAGTATATGCTTCCATTTATGTGTATTTTCCTTAATTTCTTTCTTCAGTGTTGTGTAGTTTTCTGAGTATAGGTCTTTTACCTCTTTGGTAAGGTTTATTCCTAGGTACTTTATTTTGTTGTTGTTGTTGTTGTTGCTATTGTGAATGGGATTTTCTCCCTGATTTCTGATTCTGATATTTTGTTGTTGGTGTACAAAAATGTTTCGATTTCTGAATGTTGATTTTGTATCCTGCTGTTTTGCCAAATTCACTTATTAGGTTGAATAGGTTTTTGGTGGATTCTATGGGATTTTCTATGTACACAATCATATCATCTGCAAACAATGACAGCTTTACTTCCTCTTTTTCTATTTGGATGCCTTTTATTTCTTTTTCCTATCTGATTACTATGGCTAGGACCTCCAATAGTATGTTGAATAGAAGTTGTGAAAGTGGACACCCTTGTCTTATTCCTGATCTTAGAGGGAAAATTTTAGTTCTTACCCATTAAATAAACTGTTGGCTGTAGGTTTCTCATATATAGCCTTTGTTATGTTGAGGTGCACTCCATCAACTCCCACTTTGCTGAGTGTTTTTATCATAAATGGGCACTATACTTTGTCAAATGCTTTTTCTGCATCTATTGTTATGATCATGTGATTTTGGTCTTTCCTTTTGTTTATGTGACAATCACGTTTATTGACTTGTGAGAATTGTACCATCCTTGCATCCCTGGGATGAATCCCATTTGATCATGGTGGATGACCTTTTTAATGTGTTGCTGGATGTGGTTTGCCAATATTTTGTTGAGGATTTTAGTGTCTATGTTCATTAATAATATTGACCTGTAGTTTTCTTTCCTTGTGGTGTCTTTATCTGGTTTTGGGATTAAGATGATGCTGACTTCATAAAAAGAGCTTGGGACACTTCCTTCTTTTTGTATTTTTTGGGATAGTCTGAGAAGGATAGGGGTTAGCTCTTCCTTAAATGTTTTGTAGAATTCTTCTGGGAAACCATCCGGTCTGGGGCTTTTGTGTGCCAGGAGTTTTTTGATTGCTGATTCAATTTCCCTAGCTATTACCAGTCTGCAGGCTTTCTGCTTCTTCTTCATTCAGTTTTGGAAGATTATAATTTTCTAGAAATTTGTCCATTTGACCTAGGTTTTCAAATTTCTTTCTGTATAATTCTTTCTGGTAATTTCTTACAGTCCTTTGTATTTCTGTGGTATCAGTTGTAATTTCTCCTCTTTCATTTCTGATTTTATTTATTTGGGTCCTCTCCCTTTTTTCTTGATGAGTCTGCTTGAAGGCTTTTCAATTTTATTTATTTTTTTCAAAGAACCAGTTCCTGGATTTATTGATCCTTTGAATTTTTCTTTTAGTCTCTATGCCATTTAATTCTGCTCTGATCTTGGTTATTTCCGTCCTTCTAATTGTTCTGGGTTTTGTTTATTGTTGTTCCTCCAGTTCTTGTAGATGTTCTGTTAGGTTGTTCATTTGAAATGTTTCTATCTTTTTCAGGTAAGCCTGTATTGCTATCAACTTCCCTCTCAGAACTACCTTTGCTGTGTCCCAGAAGTTTTGGACAGTTGTGTGTTCATTTTCAATTGTTTCCAGAAAGTTTTTGATTTCTTGCTTGATCTCATTATTAACTCATTCATTGTTTAATAGAATGCTATTCAGTTTCCATGAGTTTGAGTGTTTTTGAGTTTTTTTCCTTGAGGTTGGTTTCTAGTTTCAGGCCATTGTGCTCTGAGAAAATGCTTGATATGATTTCAATTTTCTTGAATTCGTTAGGCTTGTTTTGTGTCCTATCTTGTGGTCCATCTTTGAAAATGTTCCATGTGCATTTGAAAAGAATGTGTATTTTGCTTCTTTGGGATGAAAGGTT
>PVJD01019238.1:0-12216 GCA_004026545.1 Mormoops blainvillei | reverse complement strand
TTAATTCACTGCCCAGGATTCTGTTCTTAGATTTGTACCTGTCCATCTAAAAAGCTTCGGGCAAATCATTATTTGTTTTCACAACTCCATGAGACCTGCAGCACTGTCAATCATGCAAATAATTTTAAATGGGAAAAAGAGATAGACTCGATATTTTATAGTATCTAACAGGTATTGAAAACATTGAATATGCCAGGTGACATGCTAAGGGCTTTGTATATATCATATTATTTAATTTTTAACCATTTAAATAACCCCATACAGTTAAAATTATTGTGTTTATCCTATAAATAAAAAAAAAAATGAGACAAGCCAGGTACTTGTTAACACAGTAAGTGGCAGCACAGGGGCTGGAACCCAGGTGGCCCATTGTAGAGCCGTGTCGAAAATCGCTGTGAACCCGACAGCTACAAGTTGATCTAATTCAGTTGATATAGATTGAAATGACCTGTTTATATCTCTCAATTCACCACTTTTAAGGAAACTTCTTATTTTACATGAAAATATATATATACCCAAAATGATAAACTAATAACTTAGAAAATTGTGATTTGCAATACTAAAAACAAATAAATCTCCAATTGACAAATTAATCCTCAAACATGGAGCTCTTAACTTGAAATCCAGAGATAGTGTTTAGGAATTTCATGAACTCTAGAAATTATATGCAAAATGATGGGTCCATAGCTTTCTTTGTGTTCTCAGAGAGGTTTAGAATTCCACAATGGGAAAGAGCCTCTGGTCAGGTCACCTGGGAAATTAGAAAAGGGGGGAGGAGAAAGGTAAGAATCACGTAATACAGAGGGCCCTAGAAGCTGCACTGAAGAGGTCAAACACCGGCTGACCACCACTTCTTACAGAGGATATAGACACATTACAATAGCTCACACCTCCTGAGTGCTTACCAAGTTCCAAGCACAAAGTATTTCATTTGTTATCATGATTAACCCAGGCAGTCAGGTTCCAGAGCCTTTACCATTAACCCATTTTGCAGTATTGCCTCATGCTGACTAGGACTTGGCTATGGGCGATGTGGACAGGGGAAGGGGGACTGATTCATCAGCTGATAACTAGCACAGTTACCAACATCAGCATCCTTCCTCCTGACCACTGCTTTTCCCTCCCCAGAGAGAGGGTGATGTGTGCTCCTGGCATATGCTTGTGGGTTTTTCGGTCAAGTGCCAGCTAAGGGGCTGGTTGGGCTTATGAGAGGGCTAGAACCTGCAAGGGGAGCATGGTAACATGGGGCCGGGGGCGGGGGGCAGGGGGGATGGTGCATAAATGGGAGTCTGCTACGGAAAAAGTGGGAACAGATAGGTGGAAATCGGTCAGTTAGAGGATTTAACCCCAGTGAAAATCAGAGAGTAAAACTCTGTTCCAAAGAATCACTGTAAACTTACCCGTGAAAATGGAGGCAGATCCTGGTAAATGAGCCTGATGGAAGGTTTAAAGGGGGATGCAACGTCAGGTGATGCTGAGAATGGAGCAGTGTAGTTGTTGGGGGGATGGCAGTGTGGAAGTCCAGAGCGGACTTGCCCACAAATTACCGCATTTGCCCACACCAAAACACAGCTCTAGCCACTTTTAAAGTGAAAATGTAGAGACCAAGGAAGCCTCCTAGCTGGTTGCAGGGGTTTCACCATCAGCTGGGAGCGCCTTATATTAAAGCTGCTGCCCCTGATCCCTGCAGCCAGCTGGAGGCCGTTTCTGCTTCTCGTGAGCTGCTGCCGTGCCCCGTGAATCGTCGTGACCTGCCCGAGGCCAGGCCGCCGATAGGTGGTAGTGACGCCGGGATGTGAGCTGCGATCTGTCTCCAACATCCACATTTTGCTGAGGACACAGCATTTCAAATGAGGCCTGGCTGCTAGTAAATGCCAGGAGAGTAAATAAATTTATGCGGTGCTGTTCTCACCAAAATAGAATCATTATTAACCAGCATTGATTAGCCATTCAGAGTCTGAGCGATACCTCTTCAAACCCCTGGGAGCTTAACAGCGGTATGTTAGAGCTAAGCTTCACTACATACATATCTCATGGTGACTGTTTTTTGACTATTTTCTTCAAGTTTCATTAAACTACTTCCTTCTCCTTATTTTTTTAGTTTTATCATTAAACACAAAATCCATATAAGGGCTTTTTGGTACTATGGATTTTTAATCATGTGATTACCTCACAGAAAATCCTAACATTGCTATTATGGGGATGCTTTTAAATTTCTGGTATGAATTTAAAGGTAAATATAGTATAGGAAAAAATCCAGTTCCTTCCCTAGACAAGTCTGCTCCCTGGGGTTCTGTAAATAGTCTTTCCAAGCACGATTGTCCAGAAAGCCTCAGAATAGTTCTTCTGATCAGTTTTAAAGATTTATCAACTTAATATATTTTACTGATATTTGAGATGCAACTTGATTCCAATTCTGAATAAAAGGAATGGGAGTGACAATAACAAACAAGGTTTCACCACCGAGTATTGTGATGTGGCTGCAGCAGCCTTACGGTTGAAACTCAATAAGGAAACAACTGCTTCCAAAACAGCTAAATATGCAGGTCCAGGAAATGAAGGTATTTTTAACTGCCACATTCACTCCCAAGCCCATTCATCTCTTTCAGCATCCCGAAGACCAAGCACAGGCTCTGCTTCGCTATGTAATAAAATGGCAAACACGCTGCACCGCCGACATCACAGGACCGTTGCCTATAAAACCAGGCTTCTGACGCTGGGCTCCAGCTTCCCTTCTCACAGGTGGTCGTCCTCGTGCAGGGGAGCGGTGGTCTGAGCACCCTCTCGGTCAGGCTCATATTGTGCTGCCAAAGCTGGTCCATGACAACCTCTGGTGGGGCAGGGGCAGGAGTGGTGACAAGCTCCAAGCTGGGGTCTCCAATCAGTTTCCCAGCAAGCCAGAGAAAGGGCTTTCAGAGTTGGAGTTCCTTTTGGAAGAAATGTCATAATACCGAAGATTCTTCTTTCAGTGAAAGACAATTGATTTTGCCTTAACTTTTCTCCCTTAATATTCACTTTGTTGCCACACAACACGATGGGGATGCTTTCACACACTTGTACCAGATCTCTAGGCCAGGTAGGCACATTCTTGTAAACAACTCTTGAAAGTGACATCAAACACTACAATGACAGACTGGGCTTGGACGTAATAGCCGTCTCTCAGTCTGCTGAACTTCTCCTGACCTGCTGCATCCAGCACATGAAATTAATAGGCCCTCCGTTGGTGTGGAACACGAGGGGATGGACCGCAGCACCCAAGGTAGCTACATACTTCTCAGATTCGCTGGTTAGACGACGTTTCACGAGTGTAGTCTTTCCAGTTCCACCATCACTAATCAATACAAGTTTAAACTGAACTGGGGGCTCTCCTTGGGCAGCCATCGTGATGTTACTTCCGGAAGTGTCTCCAGGCCCATCTGACTGAGAGCTTTTAACTTTCTTTTAGATTAGGAGCTAGAGGTAGAGATTTACATAAAAGATGACACAGAGCTTCTATTCTGTCACTTATATTTCTTTTATTTCAAAAGTATAGTAGCAAAAAACATTTATTAGCATAGTAAAAATACTAGACAATGGAACAAGAAAAATAAATAATCTTTAATTCCACTTTTCTACTGTGACCACTGTTAGCAGGTTAGTATGGTGCCTTCTGTCTTTTTCCTCTGACATATTGTTTAATTTGGTTTTGTAACACTGGATATTTAACATTGTATTTTGCTTTTATCTATTAATATTATAGTCTAAGTATTTTTACATATTACTATAAAATTTTCAAAGTATTATTTAAGGACTATAAAATACTATATCAAGTAAATGCATCATAATTACTGAATCTCCAACTTGATACCAGTTAGGCTCTTTCTGTTTTTATACTATAAATAGTGTTATGAATAGATTTATCTATACAGATTCTTTTTCTATATTTTAGTTTTATTTCTGGGAGATATTGGGTGCTACAAAAAGACATAGGGTGAATAAAAGCTCATGGGGGCTGAGACGAATTGTCTGAAAGTGTGATATATTAGAAAAAAGAAATGCACTTGATAACAGGAATAGAGGAAGTTTACTGCTGTGTTGTACATAGAGGCTGAATTATACCGAAGTGAACTTTCTCCTGCAATATGTTGAAGTCATAAATACTGCAAAGGGATTAGTCTTACATAAGAATCCTAACAGATACACAATACTAAATTGCTTTCCTAAAGTGTTCTACCCATTTACAATACCTCCAGAAATGAGTGATGATGACACTATTTCAGCACCTTCTGAAGAATTATATAGTATCAGTTTTTAAACCTTTGATAATTTAATGAGAAATACTTGTGTCTCATTTACACTGATTTATAGGCCAGCTGAACATTTAACTAATACATCGCACTGAATGCATGTTTATTGCTTCCTGCCCCTGAGTGTCTCCAGGTATAATCCCCTCGTAATCTACTGCTGCCCAGACTTCCCCAAATTAAAGAACCCATATTTCTACCTCTCTGTGGTTTTACTGTTATCTATGGTGTTGTTTACATTTCATTTCCACTGTCGCCTCCTCACAGCATGGATTTCTCTTTGGTTATTTTATGTTTTCAAACTGCTGTGTAACACTTGTGATGCTCTATAAATAATAAATAACAGGAGTCCTGTAGTTCTGGGCCCCCAGACTTTGATCAAGGGCAGCTTTCAACGGATTCATGAGCAGACATAAAGAAGAAAAAGAAGGAACCTTCTCCATGGTTTGGCTGTTTATATGCAATGATCAAACACGTGACTGTCAGGGGGGCATCAGAAACACATGCCACACCATCTCCCAGAGAAACTCCCTTTCCTGGTGGATGCTCAGGGCACAGCTCTGCACAGCCAAGACCACTGCTGTGAGATCTCACTCAGGTACATTACAGAGTGGGAAGATTCATTACCCTTTAGTCTTTCCTCTTTATCAAGGGACCCCATGTGTGCAGATGCTTCTTATCTCAGCTACTTTAGGCAGAGAGTGGGAATAGTGTGTGGATTTCAATGTTAACTTTTCCATAAGAAGGCTTGAGGACAGAAGCTGCAGTGTTCTTAAGAGAAAAGCATTCAATTCACCTACTTCTCAAACAAGGTCAAAAACATAAAACTTTAACCCATTGTTTTTACCAATTTAAAAAGAAAAACATTTTTCAATTCTATGTCATGGCCAGTTATGAAAAAGATCAGGGGAAAAAAGGGTGTGGTAGAGAAAGAAAGGAGAGAACAATGTAGAAGAAAGAGAAAAGGAGGGAGATAGCGAAGTGGGGGGAAACGACATAAACATTATAGAGAAAAAAAGAAGTGACTGGTGTGGCTCAGTGGGTTGGGTATCATCCCACAAACCAAAAGGTCACTGGTTCGATTTCTGGTCAGGGTACATGCCTGGATTATGGGCCAGGTTCCCAGTTATGGGCATGTGAGAGGGAACTTATCGATGTTTCTCTCCCTCCCTTTCTCTCTCCCTTTCCCCGTCTCTAAAAATAAAGAAAATCTTAAAAAATAAAACAAAAAAAAAAAACATTTTGACCAGGAAAAAAGGAGAAAGGGATCCTGGGAAGGAAATGGATATAGAACAAGATCCAGGTAAGGGGACTGAAACTCAGGAACTTTTGTCGCCCTGCCCATCTAGCTAGAATGCTAGCAATTTCATCTACTTTTCTAAATATTTGTTTTCCAAAAATGTATATTTTGAAATATTTTTATATTGTCTTACTGTAGGATACTTTAAATGTACACAAAAGTGGAAAGAATAATATAATAAAATTTGTGAAGCCTTAATCTAACCCCCCAAATTACCAATATATGACCCAGTCTGGATTCATCTCTATACTTACTCACTACCCCACGCCTGCATCATTTTCATCAAACTGTAGAATCATACATGATACCATTCCAATTATTCAGTATAAGTTTCTAAAGTGTGATGTATTTAAAAATATAAACCACAATACCATTATTGCATCTAAAATATAACACTAATTTCTAATAATACCAAAGCATCGGTGCTTGAATTTCTAATCACCTTATAAATGTCCATGCTTAATTTTTTTGTTTCTTTTTTATTGCGGTTGTTGTTTCTTGAATATGTATCTAAATAAGATCCATAGAGTTGGTGATTTGTATTTTAAGTTTCTTTTAACCTATGGATTCTTCTAGCTCTTTATTTTCCTTGCGATTTATTTTGAAGAAATGATTCATTTTGTCCTGTAGAATTTTTTTACATTTTGGATTTTAACATGCTTCTCTCTTCTTTGTAGCTCTTAAATTGGTGGCTGGATATAGAGAGGTGATCAAATTCAGATTTAATTTTTTTTTGGAAGTCTATTTCATAGAGCATATTTTGTTCTCCCACTAGGGAACAAATAATGTTTGATAGTCTCTATTTTGAGGTTGTTAGTGAATATTAATGGTCAATGGCTAGGTCCATTAATTCAATAGATATTGCAAATGATACTATGATAATTTCATGATCCCATCATTTTGTGAGCTGAAAACTTCTATAAAGATAAGTTATTTCATCAATTTTTCATTTACGTGGTGGATTATTTCTCATGAAAGGTAGGATACATTTTTGTTTTTAATTTGTGGTTTGTTTAATTTTGTTTTGTACTTGATTTGCCAGGTTTCAAAATGATTTGGCTCACTAATATCTCCCAACAGTGATCATGAAAATTTTTTTAATATCTTTATGAGTATGTAGGTTTAACCATAATTGCTATGTTTCAATAATTTGTGGTTCTTAACTTACAGATGTTAAAATTATCCTATCTTTAGCCAGTAGGATCCTATTTAAATTTTCTTAACCCTTTTGACATTATTTGATGGTCTTTGATAGTTTTCTTGCTTTCTGATAATGACAAGATACCCCAAGCTTATCTTGTACATTTTCTTCCCCAAACCTGGAATCAATCAGTTCTCTCAGAAGCTCTGGTTTCTTGTAGTGGGAAATGGTATTTTAATACATAAAAATCTAGAAGTTAGTCATCATTCTTAGACCATTTCAGTAAAAAGAGCTTAAAAAACCAAAATTATATATGTATGTTATTTATAATAAATCATGAGTTCATCCTCATAGTTCTGACTAAACTGGGAATCACAAATTTTACTTAATTTCTTATACCTTACATTTACATCTCCTTCTTCCACATGAAGAATTCCAGTTTTTAAAACACTAGGAATCAGAAAAGTGGAGAGGATCCAATATGGCGGAGGAGTGAGTGGAAGTTACACTAAGCTCCTCCTGGGACCAATCAGGAATTGCAAATGAATTGTAGAGAAACCATCCAGAATAAACAACTGAACAATAGCAAGAGAAAAACCTTATAATGATGGACAGATGAAAGAAACAGTTTGAACATAATGCGACTTGTAGGGAATGTGGAGGGGATGTGAGAGGGCTGGCTGGGTCCCCACAGGCAGCAGCTGAAGTGCCAGAGGGATATCTCAGTGGCTGGGGGGATCCCCCTGAGAAATGTGAGGTCTAAACCCCAAGCTGGGCTCTCAAGCCTCCATCACCAAAACCTGAAAAGTACAGAGATAACATCCAGCTGTGAAAAGTGTCAGTGTTTCTCTCTGACAGAGAAGGCAGACTGGAGACGCAAACAACAGTTTAAAGGGCCAACACATAAATATTCATATGCAGCCACTTACCCTGGGGTCTGGCAAAGGGGGGACCAGAGTGAAATAGAGACGCTTGAGAAGAGACTGGGGACAGTGGCTTTGGGGAAAGAACTGAGAGCAGCTGCCAGGATCCCAGTGCTGAGTCATTCCCCATACTGCGGGAGCCATCTAGCTCAGGCAGACAACTCCCCTCAGAGTGGCAACAACCTGAGGGGAAGAAATAGCCCCGCCCCCAGGAGGCACTCTGCCCCCCCTGTGGTGCTTAAGCCTGACTGCTGATTGCAGAGTAATTAGATTAGCAAATGAAGGAGTCAAGCACAGATGATACATCCCTGGTAGTCTCGAACAGGCTGCCTAAGGTCAGACTGGGACACCACTTGACATCATCAAAGGCAGATCCAGAAAGAAAAAAAGAGTGGTAAATACTAGATACTACCAAGTCATCTCTATGATTCACAATATTTTCTTTCCTGCATAGTTTTTTAACATTCATTTCTTCTCCCTCAAGTTTGTGGATATTAAGCCACTAGATTTTATATTATAGTTTATTTCAATTGTCATGTTTTACTTCTCCATTCTCTCACCCCATTTTACCTTCTTCTTTCCTCATATTATTTCCATTTAAAATTTTGTTTTCTCTTTTGTTACAACTTGTTTACATTCCACACTCTTACTATTTCTCCCCTGTCCAGTCTCTCAAAACCAATTTTTCTGTCAATGGTCATCTCACATTCTTTTTCCCACTCTTAAAATACCCATGTCCTCTCTCCATTTTTAGCAACCTGTGCCCGCTGGTTGTGGATAGGGTAGTTGTTGTTGCATTTTTTCAATTTTATCTCTAGATCTTCACCATTCTTATATTACAAATCTCAAATTTTGCCATTCCCCTCTCCATTCTGCCTTTACCCTGCCCAGTCTTTTTTTCATCTCAAATTTTATTTCATCTCAAATTTTAACTTTTCCTGTCTTAGTCTGTATTTCTTTGTTTTGTTTTGTTTTGTTTTTTGCTTTTCTATTTTTTTCTTTCATCCTGTCCTTTCTTTTTTCATTTCAAATTTTAATTTTTTCCTTTCTTAAATTGGTTTCTATTCCCCACTCTTAGTATTCTCTTTCCCTCTATAATATCAAAATCACTTCCCTTACCTCTACACATCTCTTAAGATCTTCTTCCTTTGTTCTCTCTTATTCCCATCCCACCTATATTAATCTTAGCTCATTTGTTGTTGATAGTGCTGTGGTAGATATTTTTCTCCAATTTGTTTCCTATTTTTTTATTGTTTATTTCCTTTTTTCCCTTTTTATTTCTCTCTCTCACTTTTTTAAATTTTGTTTAAACCCGATACTATACACTTCCCTTCTCTTATTCCATTCCAGTTTTTTTCATTGCCTTTTTTTTTAATGATGTAAATTTTACTTTCTCTCTTTGCATTGCTCTGATTCTCTACTCTTATTAATACTCCTCCCTCTATCCTCGCAAGATGATTTTTCTTTCAGTTAGTCATCTCATATTCACCTCTTCTTTCTATAAAAACCTTATCTCTTTACACCCTTATGAATACTGGTTCATTTGCTATTGATAGTGGGATTGTGGGTGGGAGTTATGTATTCAGGTGTGGTTTGTTTCCTGAGCTGTGTGGTTTTGTTCCGTCAGCAACTGTACAACAGCTATTGTGGGTGAATTGATCATCAGTCAGCCAGCTGGAGGGAAGGACCCACCAAAGAATGACCCAACAACAATTAAAACCCAATTACATTCAGAGAGCCAACATAAATGTCATAAAAGTGCATTCTAAGACCATCAAGTTCAGGAGATCAAGGAGACCTCACCACTGAAACCAACAGTTCTCCTACCACAGAAGTTCACACCACAAAGACATGGAGTAAAAGCAGATCAATCTAAAAGCAGAAACAAACAAGAGGAGGCTCAAAAATAATGAGAAGACAAAGAAACATTCCCCCAATTGAAAGGAAAAGAATAATACTCAGAAAGACTGCTAAATGAAATAGAGGCAAGTAAACTATCAGACACTGAGTTCAAAACAACAGTTATAAGGAAGCTCAATGAGCTCAGTGAGAATTGCCAAAAACTGCAGGCAAGCTACAAGGAACTTACTGCAAACTACAACAGCATGAAAAATGACATAGAAACTATCAATAAGAGCCAGAAGGAAATGAAGAATATAATTTCTGAATTGAAGAACACAGTAGAAGGAATTAAAAGAAGTCTAGATGAAACAGAGGGTTGAATCAGCAGGCTGGAGGACAAGGTATAAAAAAAAACCCAGAAAGAGCAAGAAAATGAAAAATGATTCAAAAAGTAGGAAGAGGGGTTAAGGGAGCTGCAGGACAACATGAAACATAACGATAGCCTTATAATAGGGATACCAGAAGAAGAAAAAGAGGAGCAATGGATAGAAAACCTGTTTGAAAAGGAAATGACAAAAAGTTTCCCTAATAGGAAGAGAAAAAAAGTCACACAAGTTCAGGAAGCACAGAGAGTCCCAATGAAGATGAACCCAAAGAAGCCCACTTCAAGACACATCATAATTAAAGTGGTAGAATTCAAAGACAAAGAGAGAATCTTAAAGGCAGCAAGGGAGAAACAGGAAATAACATATAAGGGAGTCCTGATAAGGCTAGCAGCTGAATTCTCAACAGAAACACTACAAGCCAGAAGGAAATGGCAAAAAATATTCTAAGCAATGAAAGCAAAGGCCTGCAACCAAGACTACTTTACCCAGCAAGGCTCTCATTGAAAATGAAAAGTAAAATAAGAAGTTTCCCAGACAAAAGAAGGCTAAAAGAATAAATCTCCACCAAACCAGCATTGCAGGATGTGCTAAAGGGACTGCTTTAAGAAAATGAATAAAAAGAGAAAAAGAGAGGAGCACAGGTACAAATGAGAAAAAAAATGACAATGAATAAGTAGCTATCAATAATAATCTTAAATGTAAATAGATTAAATGTCCCAATAAAAAAACATAGGTTAGCTGAATGGATAAGAAAACATTATCCACACATATGCTGCCTACAAGAGACCCACCTCAGGAAAAAAGACCGACACAGACTGAAAGCAAAGGGTTGGAAGAAAATATTCCAAACAAATGGGCAGGGAAAGAAAGCCAGTGTAGCAATACTTATCTAAGAAAAAACAGATTTCAAAACAAAGGTCATGAAAACAGACACAGAAGGACACTTCATAACACCAGGGGTAGGATCCATCAAGAAGACATAAACATTATGAATATATATGCACCCAACACAGGAACACCCAAATATATAAGGAAAATCTTGGAGGACTTCAAGAAAGATATAGATAGTAACACACTTATAATAGGGGATTTTAATACCCTAGTGTCAACAATGGATAGATCTTCCAAACAAAGAATCAACACAGATATTGTGGCACTGAACAGTGCACTAAATCAAATGGACTTAATTGATATATATATATAGGACGTTTCATCCCAAAGAAGCAAAATACACATTCTATTCAAATGCATATGGAACATTTTCAAAGATAGGCCACATGATAGGACACAAAATAAACCTCAACAAATTCAAGAAAATTGAAATCATATCAAGCATTTTCTTGGACCACAATGACTTGAAATAAGAAACCAACCTGAAGGAAATAACTCAAAAACAATAAAATTCATGGAGACCAAATAACATGTTATTAAACAATGAATGGATTAACATTGAAATCAAGGAAGAAATCAAAAAAATTCTGGAAATAACTGAAAATGAATGCACAACAGCCCTGAGAGGGAAGTTCGTAGCAATACAAGCATACCTAAAAAAGATAGAAAAATTTCAAATAAACAGCCTAACCATACAGCTATAAGAACTGGAGAAGCAACAACAAACAAAGTCCAGAGCAAGTAGAAGGAAAGAAATAATCAAGATTAGAGCAGAATTAAATGACATAGAGGCTAAAAGAAAAATTCAAAAGATCAATAAATCCAGGAGCTGCTTCTTTGAAAAGGTAAATAAAATTGACAAACCTTTAACCAGACTCACCAAGGAAAAAAAGGAGAGGACCCCCCCAAAAAAAAATCAGAAATGAAAGAGGAGAAATTACAACTGATTCCATAGAAATACAAAGGATTGTAAGAAATTACTGCAAGCAACTATATGCCAAAAACTGTGAACACCTGGGTGAAATGGACAAATTTCTAGAAACATATAATCTTCCAAAACTGAGTGAAGAAGAAGCAGAAAGCCTGAACAGACTAACAACAGCTAGTGAAATTGAAGCAGTAATCAAAAAACTCCCAACACACAAAAGCCCTGCACCAGATGGCTTCACAGGAAAATTTTACAAAACATTTAAGAAAGAGCTTACCCCTATCTTTATCAGAATGTTCCAAAAAATCCAAGAACAGGGAAGACTCTTAAACTCTTTTTATGAGACCAGCATCATCCTAATCCCAAAACTAGATAAAAACACAACAGTGAAAGAAAACTACAGGCCACTGTTGCTGATGAACATAGATGCTAAAACCCTGAGCAAAAGATTGGCAAACTGCATCCAGTAATAAAAAAGATCTACCATGATCAAGTGGGATTAATCCCAGGGATGCAAGGATG
>PVJD01019237.1:0-12229 GCA_004026545.1 Mormoops blainvillei | reverse complement strand
GTGGACTTGGTATCAATGGGTCACAAGTTGCCTGTATGGGATCTTTCACTATTTGATTTTTTATGCAAAATGCGAGGCAGTTGGCTCTGTCATTCTCAGCCCTCATCTTCTAGTCAGCTTTACAAGGTATCTTCCTCCAAACCAACAACTATCATTGCCTTCAAAATTTTGAAAGTACATCTTAGGGGTGCTTATGTTCTTTTGAATTAGTGTTTTGGCTTTCTTCAGATATATTCCCAGAAGTGGGATTGTTGTGTCAAAAGGCAGATCCATTTTTAATTTTTTGAAGTATCTCCATACTGTTTTCCACTGTGGCTGCACCAATATGCATTCCCACCAACAGTGTATGAAGGTTCCCCTTTCTCAGCATCCTTGCCAGCACTTGTTTGTTGATTCATTGATAATAGCTATTCTGACAGATGTGAGACGGTATCTCATTGTGATTTTAATTTTCATTTATCTGATAATTAGTGACATTGAGCATCTTTTCATATGTCTGTGGGCCATCTGTATGTCCTCTTTGGAGAAGTGTCTATTCAGGGTCTATGCCCATTTTTTAATTTTTTTTGGTACAGCATTATTTACAATGGCCAAGATATGAAAGCAGCCCAACTGTCCATCAACAGATGGGTGGATAAAACAGCTATAGGATATTTATACAATGGAATTCTACTCAGCAGTAAAAAAGAAGAAAATTTTACACTTTGCAACAGTGTGGACAGAGCTGGAAAATATGAGGCTAAGTGAAATAAGCCAGTCAGAAAGACAAATACAGTATGATTTCACTCATATGTGGAATCTAATGAACAAACTGAATTAAGAAGCAAAACAGAAACAGGCTCATAGATGGAGAGCAGATGGCATTGATGGGGAGAGGTTAGGGGGTGGAGGAATTAAGGATAAAAGGAAAAGGACTCATGGACATTGACAACAGTGTTGTGGTTGCTGGGGGGAGGGAAGTATAAGGGGGCTAAATGATAATAGAAAAATGCAATAAAGATTAAATAAAAAAAGAAAGTACATGTTAAGGTCTTATAAGCAGGAACTGCCCCACAATGCTTTTAACAGACCTCATAATAGTTTATCAGCACAGGCTTGGGAGATGAGTAAGATATTGAGGGGTGAAGCAGGTGTGTGGAGAGGTGGTAGAATGATAGGAGTAACTGGCTTCCTTTAAAAAGTTGATGGGTGAAGAAAGTTAGGAAAGGACTGGATGTCACAGGAGTGCTTGAGTTCCTAAGGGAAAAGGGAGAAATTTTTATAAGGATCCTCCAAAATACTATTAGTTTCTTAAGTATCATTCTAGACTTTCATTTCACATACACAAACAAGTATATGATTATCTCCGCCTTTAATTTAAAAAAAAATAAGCATAATTGATATACAATATTATATCAGTTTCACGTAAACAATATAGTGATTTGACATTTATATACATTACAATGTGATCACCATCTGTCACCACACAAAGTTATCACAATATTATTGACTATATTTCCCTTCACCCCATCTTTTTTTACACAAATAGTGGTATAGTATATACATCATCCTGCACTTTGCTGTTTTTAGTTCACAAAATATCTTCAAAATATTTTGATGTCAATATAGAAAGGAATTCATCATTACTTTTTACCAGTGTTTAGTATTTTATTTAACACATACCCTGTTTTTTTAAAATAAATTCATATTGATGGAATTGCCTTTTTTCTAATTCTTTTTCCTTCATATGTTTGCAAGTATATCTATAAGATAAATTCTTAAAAATAGAATAGCTGGATCAAAAGGTAAATAACAATTTTTAAAATTTTTAAAATATTTGTTTGTTTTTAGACATAGGGGAAGGGAGGGAGAAAGAGAGGGAGAGAGACGTCAATGTGTGGTTGCCTCTTGTGTGCCCCTCACTGAGACCTGGCCCGCAACCTAGGCGTGTGCCCTGACTGGGAATCGAACTGGTAACCCTTTGCTTTGCAATCCAGCGCCCAATCTATTGAGCCACACCAGCCAGGGAAGTAAATAAGAATTTTAAATAAATTTGTTCTATGTGCTGTCATATTGCCACCTACAGAAACATTCTCACCAGCAATGTATGAGAATGCCTTTCTTTATAGCCTTACCACATAGTGAATGATCAGATTTTTTATTTTTACTAACCCAATAGATAAAAATGTTATTTAATTTATTATTTTGCAATTACTTTATTATTAGTGAGGTTGCATATATTTCCATATGTTTAAGACCCATTTGTATTTCCTTTTCTGTGAACCATTGCATTCTTTGACCATTTTTTCTGCCTTTTAATATAGTGTACTAATCTTTAGAATTGAAATCTATTAAGAAGCCTTCCTCCGATGTCCAAAATGGGATGCAGAACCCAGTAGCACTAGGTCGAGGTGATAGGAGCATGGAGAGATGTTGCTCCCTGTGAACACAATCACTAAAAATGGTGCCTTTTGGACAAACATTGTCAAGGTTTTTTGCTGATATAATAAAAAGACACCAGAGGAAACTAAGAAATTGAGACACATAGGGAAGATAGCCAAGGATAGCATGTGTCTACTCACCCAACCAACTAATAGCCCAGGACAACACAGCTTCACTTGGATTAGTCCTTGTGCCAGTTGGAAACTGAGTTTACCCATTTCCACCATATGGTAATGACTACTACTGTGTGGGTGGATTTCTATGAGTAGTGGCAGATTCAGCTCAACACAGGCAGAGGTTACTCTGGCAATACTTAATTACCTTTTCTTTTTCTTTTTTTTTGGTATATTTTATTGATTATGCTATTAGAGCTGTCCCATTATTTTCTCCCCTTTATACCCTCTGCCCTGAACCCCGTCCAATCACCCCTCAACTCTTAGTTCATGTCTATGGGTTGTACAAATCAATTCTTTGGCTTCTCAATTTCCTATGTTATTATTAGCCTCGCCCTGTCTAGTTTTTGATTTGTTTTGTTATGTCAACATTTTCTGGCCACCACTTTCCCCAGCCCCATCCATCCCCACCTCCCACCTTCAATCTTTCCACCTTTTAGCTTTGTCGATGGGTCCTTTATGCATGTTCCTTTATGACCCTTCCCCTTCTTTTCCCCATTACCCCACTCCCTCCTCCTCTCTGGTTAGTGTCAGTGTGTTTTTTATTTCAATGTTGCTGGTTTTATTTTGTTTGCTTGTTACTTTTGTTGATTAGGTGCCACTTATAGGTGAGATCATACGGTATTTGTCTTTGACTGTCTGGCTTATTTTACTTAGCATACTGCTCTCCAGTTCCATCCATGCTGTCACAAGTGTGGTAGATCTTCCTTTCTGCTGCATAGTATTCCATTGTGTAAATGTATCATAGATTTCTGAACCACTCATTTACTGTTGGGCACTTAGGTCACTTCCAATTCCTGAGTATTATAATTTGTGCTGTGATGAACATTGGGGTGCATAGGTTCTTTTGAATTGGTGTTTCAGGATTCTTAGGGTATAATCCCAGCAGTGGAACTGCCAGGTCAAAAGGCAGTTCTATTTTTAGTTTTTTGAGTAAACTCCAAACTGTTTTCCACAGTGGCTGCTCCAGTCTGCATCCCCACCAACAGTGTACTAGGGTTCCCTTTTCCCCACATCCTTGGCAGCAGTTGTCATTTGTTGATTTTTTTGATGACCATTCTGACTGGTGTGAAGTGGCATATGATTGTGCTTTTAATTTTCATCTCCCTTATGGCTAGTGATGCTGAGCATCCTTCCATATATCTCTGGGCCCTCTGTGTGTCCTGCTTGGATAAATGTTTGTTCAGGTTCTTTGCCTTTTTAAAAAAAATTGGGTTGTTTGTCTTCCTAGAGTGGAGTCATGTGAGTTTTTTATATATTTTGGAGATTAAACCCTTGTCCGAGATATCATTGGCAAACATATTTCCCATATAGTTGGATCCCTTTTCATTTTGCTGATGTTTTCTTTAGCCATGCACAAGCTTCTTATTTTGACGAAGTGTCATTTGTTTATTCTTTCCCTTATGTCCCTCGCTGTAGGGGGCATGACAGTAAATATGTTGCTGCATGGAATATCTGAGATTTTCCTGCTTATGTACTCCTCTAGGACTTTTATGGTGTCATGACTTATATTTAATTCTTTTTTCCATCTCGAGTTTATTTTTGTGTGTAGTGTAAGTCGGTGGTCGAATTTCTTTCTTTTTTTTTTTTTTTTTTTTTTTGCATGTAGCTCCAGATCTCCCAACACCATTTGTTGAAGAGGCTACTTTTACTCCATTCTATGCTTCGGCCCTATTTGTGAAATATTGATTGACCAAAGATACTTGGGTTTATTTCTGAGTTCTGCATTGTGTTTCATTGATCTATGTGTCTGTTCTTATGAGTGTACCAGACTCTTTTGATTACAGTTGCCTTATAATATAGTTTGATGTCAGGTATTGTGATCCTTCCTACTTTGTTTTTCTTTCTCAAAATTGCTGCAGCTATTTGGGGTCATTTACGTTTCCACATAAATTTTTGAAGTGTTTGTTCTATATCTGTAATATATGTCATTGGTATTTTAATAGAGATTGCATTATAGCTATAAATTTCTTTCAGTAATATGAACATTTTGATGATGTTAATTCTTCCAGTCCATAGATATGGTAAATGCTTCCATTTGTGTCTTCCTTAATTTCTTTCTTCACTGTTAGATAGTGTTCTGAGTACAGGTCTTTTTTCTCCTTGGTTAAGTTTATTCCTAGGTACTTTATTTTTCTAGTTGCTATAATAAATGGTATTTTTCCTGATTTCTTATTCTGATGTTTCATTGTTGGTTTACAAAAATACCTTTGATTTCTGAATGTTGACTTTGTATCCTGCAGTTTTGCCAAATTCACTTATCAGGTCGAGTAGTTTTTTGGCAGAGTCTATAGCATTTTCTTTGTACACTATCATGTCATCTGCAAACAATGACAGTTTTATTTCCTCCTTTTCTTTTTGGATGTCTTTTATTTCTTTTTCTGGTTTATGGCTGTGGCTAGGACTTCTCATACTGTGTTGAATAGAAGTGGTGAAAGCGAACATCCTTGTCTCATGCCCGATCTTAGTGGGAAAACTTTTAGTTTTTGCCTGTTCAATATAATGTCGGATGTAGGTTTCTCATATATAGCCTTTATTATGTTGATGTATGCTCCCTGTATTTCCACTTTGTTGAGTGTTTTTATCATAGATGGGTGCTTCACCTTATCAAATGCTTTTTCTGCATCTATTGATATGATCATGTAATTTTTCTCTTTTGTTTAGGTGATGTATTATATTTATTGATTTGTGCAAATTATACCAATCTTGCATCCCTGGGATGAATCCCACTTGATCATGGTGGATGATCTTTTCAAGGTATTGTTGGATGTGGTTTGCCAAAATTTTGTTGAGGATTTTAGTGCCTATGTTCATCAGTGATATTGGCCTGTAGTTTTCTTTCTTTGTTGTGTCTTTATCTTGTTTTGGGGATAGGATGATGCTGGCCTCATAAAGAGAGTATAGGATTCCTCCCTCTTGGATTTTTTTGAATAGCCTGAGAAGGACAGAAGTTAGTTCTTCCTTAAATGTTTTGTAAAATTCTCCTCTGACACAATCTGGCCCAGGGCTTTTGTGTGCCAGGAGTTTTTTGATTACTGCTTCAGTATCACTGGGTGTTATCTGTGTTCAGGCTTCCTGCTTCTTTTTCATTCAACTTTTGAAGATTATATTTTTCTAGAACTTTGGGTATTTCACCCAGGTTTTCAAATGTCTTGGTATATACTTGTTCATAGTAATTTCTTACAAGTCTCTATTTAGTGGTATCAGTTGTAATTTCTCCTCTTTCATTTCTGATTTTACTTTTTTGAGTCCTCTCCCTTTTTTTCTTGATGATTCTGCTTAAAGGTTTGTCAATTTCATTTATCTTTTCAAAGAACCAGTCCCTGGATTTTTGATCCTTTGAATTATTCTTCTAGTCTCTTTGACATTCAATTCTGCTCTGATCTGGATTATTTCATTCCTTCTATTCGCTCTGGCCTTTGTTTGCTGTTGTTTTTCCAGTTCTTGTAGATGTCGGGTTAGATTGTTTATTTGAAATGTTTCCATCTTTTTTAGATATTTCTGTATTGCTCTGAACTTTCCTCTCAGGACTGCCTTCACTGTGTCCCATAGGTTTTGGACTGTTGTATGTTCATTTTCACTTGTTTCCAGAAACTCTTTGATTTCTTCTGTGATCTCATTATTGACCCATTCATTGTTTAATAGCATGCTATTTGGTCTCCATGAATTTGGGTGTTTTTGAGTTTTTTTCCTTGAGGTTGGTTTCTACTTTGTGCTCTGAGAAAATGCTTGATATGATTTCAATTTTCTTATAATTGTTGAGGCTTGTTTTGTGTCCTATCATGCTACCATGTGGTCTGTCTTTGGAAATGTTCCATGTGCATTTGTAAAGAAAGTGCTTTGCTTCTTTGGGATGAAAGTTTATATATATAAGTTCATTTGATTTAATGCGTCGTTCAGTTCCACAATATCCTTGTTGATATTTTGTTTGGAAGATACAGCCCTTGTTGACAGTGGTGTGTTAAAATCCCCCACTATAAGTGTGTTTTTGTCTATATCTTTCTTGAAACCCTCCAGGATTTTCCTTAGATGTTTGGGTGCTCCTATGTTGGGTGGATATAGGGTACAATGTTTATGTCTTCTTGATGGAATCTTCCTTTTTGTATTATGAAATGTCCTTCTGTGTCTCTTTTTATGGCCTTTGTTTTGAAGTCTGTTTTGTCTAATATAAGTATTGGTACCCTGGCCCTTTTTTCCTGTCTATTTGTGTGGAAAATTTCTTTCCCAACTCTTTACTTTCAGTCGGTGGATGTCTTTTGTTCTGAGGTGGGTTTCTCATAGGCAACATATGTGTGGGTCATTTTCTTATCCATTCAGCTACTCTATGTCTTATAATTGGAACATTTAATTCATTTACATTTAAAGTTATTATTGATAAGTACTTATTAATTTTTCCCTTTGTACTTGTGTTTCTGTCTCTCTCACTCTTTTTCTTCATGTTCTTAAAGCCATCCTTTTAGCATATCGTACAATGCTGATTTGTTAGAGGTGTATTCTTTTAGCCTTCTTTTGTCTGGGAAATTTTGTCTTCCATTTTAATTGAGAGCCTTGCTGGGTAGAGTAGTCTTGGTTACAGGCCTTTGCTTTCTATTACTTGGAATATTTCTTACCATTTCCTTCTTACTTATACTGTTTCTATGAAGAAGTCAGCTGCTTGCCTTATTGGGGCTGCCATGTAAGTTACTTTCTGTTTGTTTCTTGCTGCCTTTAAGATTCTCTCTTTGTCTTTGATATCTGCCATTTTAATTATGATGTGCTTTGGAGTATTTCTTTTTGGGTTCCTCTTGACTGGGACCCTCTGTATTTCCTGGACTTGTGTGACTTTTTCTCTCATCAAATTAGGGAAGTTTTCCATCGTTACTTTTTCAAACAGGTTTTCTATCCCTTGATCCTCTTCTACTCCTTATGGTATTCCTATTATGTGGATATTATTATGTTTCATGTTGCCCTACATTACCCTTAATCCCTGTTCATTCTTTTTGAGCTTTTTTTTTTTCATTTTCTTGCTCTTCCTGGGAGTTTTTATCTACCATGTCCTCTAGCTCACTGATTCAATCCTCTGCTTCATCTAGTCTGTTTTTAATTCCTTCTACTGTGTTCTTCAATTCAGAAATTGTATTCTTTATTTCCTCTTGGTTCTTGTTGATAGTTTCTATATTTTCTTTCAGGCTGATGTAGCTTGCAGTAAGTACCTCGTATTTTCCCTGTAGTTTTTGGTAATTCTGAGTGAGCCCACTGAGTTCATTGAGCTTTATTATAATAAGTGTTTTGAACTCAGTATCTTAGTTTACCTGCCTCTATTTCATTCAGTAGTCTTTCTGAGGATTCCTCATTTCCTTTCATTTTTTTTCTTTCTCTTCCCATTATTTGTCTGCCAGAGCAAAACCACAAAGCCCAGGAAACAAACCCATGGCCACAAAAATAACTCTGTCCTACACTCTCACTATCAATAGCAAATGAACCAGTATTAATAGGCTGTGAAGAGATTAAGACTGTTATAAGAAAGGAGAGAAATAAACTACAGTGCAAAATCTAGTGAGTTAATATTCACAATCTTGATGGATAAGAAATGAATGTTAAAAATCTATGTAGTATGAAAAATATTGCAAGTCATGGAGAAGACCACAGTTTATTTTGTCTCAGTAGCCTGTAGTATTTTCCACTATGTTTTCTTTCTGGATCCGCCTCTGGTGATGTCAAATGTCAACCTGGTCTGACTGTAGGCAGCATGTTGGAGATTTCCACGGATCTACAGTCTGTGGCTGTCTCCTTCATTTGTTAACCTAGTCACTCTGCACTCAGCAGTCAGGCTTAAGCACCATAGGGTGGGACAGAATCCCTCCTGGAGTTCTGGCTATTATTTCCCCTCAAGCTGCTGCTGCTCAGAGGGGAGTGGCCTGTGTGAGCTCAATGGCTGCTGCCTTATGGGAGATGATTCAGCACCAGGATCCCAGAGGCTAGTCTCTCAGTTCTCTCCCTAAAGTCTTGGTCCCTAGTCTCTCCTCAAGCATCTCTAGTCCACTCTGCCCCCCTTTGCAGCGTTCTACTCTCTGTGGCTGCCACTCTGCATTCAACTGTCAGGCTTAAGCACCACAGGGCCAGGGCTGAGTCCCTCCTGGAGCTGGGGCGATTGTTTCCTCTCAGGCTGCTGCTGCTCAGGGGAGTGGTCTGCCTGAGCAAGATGGCTGCTGCCTTATGGGGGATGACTCAGCACTGGGATCCCACAGCTACTTTCTCAGTTCTGTCCCCAAAACCTCCATCTCCGGTCTCTCCTCAGGCGTCTCTAGCCCACTCTGCTCCCACCTTTTCCAGAGCCCAGGTTAAGTGGCGGCAGGTGAAAATTTATGTGTTAGCCATTTAAACAGCCCTACCAGTCTCCAGCCACCTGTCTCTGGCAGCAAGTAATCCTGCCACTTATTGCAGCAGCTATTACCTGTGTATTTTTTGGGCTCTGGTGCTGTAGACTGGGGATCCCTGCTTATGGTTTAGACTCCACTCTTTTCAGGGGGATCCAGCTAACTGCTTAAATATTCCTCTGGTGCTGCTGCCTAAGAGTGCCCAGTCAGCCTTCTCACATCTCTGCTGTGCTTCTTATCAGTCAGGTTGTGCTGAAACTGATTCTTTTGTCTGCCCGAGGTTATAAGGCTTCTCTCTCACTGTTGTTCAGTTGTTTGTTCCCAGTGATTTCTCCACAATATAGTTGTAATTCCTTATTGGTCCTGGAAGGAGGTCAGTGTGATTCCATTCACTTCTCCACCATTTTGCCATCCTATCTTTCAATTTTAATAATAAATTTTATTTAACCCAATATGTCCAAAATATTATTATTTCAACATGTAATCAATCTAAAAATTAGTGATATATGTCATATTCTTGTTTTTATATTAAGTCTTTAAAATCAGATGTGTATTTTATACTTATACCATATTTCAGTTTATACTAACCACATTTCAGGTGCCCAATAACCACATGACCTGTTAGCTACTATACTGGACAACACAATTACAGGCAATGGAGAACAACTGAAGTTTTTCCCCCAGTAACTGTACTTTTAAAACATTTTACTTTGAAATAATTTTAGTTTTATAGAGATTCCCATGTACTCTTTATCCAGTTTTCCCTAATGTGAATGTTTTTATTTTTCCTCTTTTTTTTACAGCTCTTTGTCCCTTTTTCTACCTTTTTAGAGATTTCATCTGTTTTCTCTTAAAATCTTCTCATGTATATTTTATTTCTTTTTTTTTATTTCTAAGAGCTTTTTCATGTTCTCTGGCTTTCCTTTTTATAGCATACCATTCTTGCTTCATGGAAACAATATTATCTTTCTGAGGATGCTAATCATAGTCTTTATCTGCTACTGTCCACATTGTTCCTGTTAGTTGTTTTCCTAAAATATTTTGTTATTCTTGGCTGTCCTTCTATGTTTAAGTGTGAGGCATTATTAAATATGAAAGAATGTTAATAAACATGCATCTCTAGCGAAGACTTGTTAACTAGTAAAAATTATACTCGGTGGTTGTGTGAGGCTACAGCCTTTTAACTGGGTTCTCCCCATCAATATATATAGATCTTTATCCCTGGACTTCCCCATATCCCCCTGTAGGTATCTTTCAGTTTTCCACTTGGACAGTATAATCAGGTCTGCTTGTATTGTGAAAGATGCCTGAGGGAAAAGAGCTGAAGATTTCACCATTCAGTATGTGGACATTCATTTAATGCTTTTCAATTCAATAAGATCCTTCTTTTTCATCTCCAATTGTTCCTAGTGTCCCAAGTCCAGATCCTGTCTGCTTTACCTTACTAGAAATTGATCTGGATCTAGTTAGGAAGTAGTTGTCTGTTACCTACACCAATCTGCACCTCTTCCTTATATTATGTTTGTATCTCTAACTCTTGAGTCTTTTCAGGTATTTGAGGTCCAAATCAACTTGCTTCTTGATGACTACTCTTAATTGCAGGTAGAGATTAATTTTTTTTTCTCACCGGCCAAGTTAGCTTCTACTTGGTCATCAGCTTTCCATTTTTCTAAGATGTTTATTTCTCTCGTCTGCTATTCTTCCCCCTCCCATTCTCTTTGTACATATGGGTTATGCTTTTCCTTAATTTTTGGGAGATAGTTTAATGGAGGTTCCAGGAGAATGTAGAGATAAACATGTGCTTGTGTGCTTAGTTATCTATGTTTAGCCAGAGGTCTGAAATTTTGATTTTTATAAATTAGGTTTGTATAAAAATGTTTCCACTGGTCTGTGTGTTCTTTATAACTGCCAAAGGCTCAAGAAAGTCTCTTGTAGTTGCTTTGGCATGTTTTGGTACCCTGAATGCTTGAAATTTCAGTACTGTCCTGGAAAACACTAATGTAGGTCCCTCCAAGTGAATAACTGAGTAATTTTACTCTCATGTTAGCATGTGGTTTTTCTACAAAGGTACAAAAGGAAAGAATTATAACATGCTAAAGGTGGAATGTACTTATAGATCATTGATCACAGGGCTTCCCAAATTGTGATGTATGGAGCATTTATTCTTCAAGATTCTCTGAGAAAAATGGTTTCTGTGGTCATATACATTTAGGAAACTTTCTGTAGTAGAGTCATACTTCATAAATTCACAGAATATATGTTTAGTCTCTGAGAAGTCTGCAGAAAGTTTCATTTCCAGCATACATCAGACTTTGTTGAGTTGGTACAAAAGGAAGGATTCTACAGAGGCCAAAAAGTATTTGAAAACAGAAGAGTCCTGGGTGGTGGGGTTCAGTGGGCTGGGCATAATACAGCAAACTGAAAGGTTGCCAGTTAGAGTACTGGTCAGGTAGGGTACATGCCAGGGTTATGGACCAGGGTCCAGGTTGGGGGCATGGAAGAAACAACTCACTGATGTTTCTCTCCCTTTCTTTCTCCCTCTTTTTCCTTCTGTCTAAAAAATAAACAAATAAAATCTTAAAAAAATAGAAAACAGGAGAAACGTGAGAGGCAAGCTAGCCTTCAAATTAGACTTTTCCCTGATGGCTATTCTTTAATTGTAGAGACTTGAGCTCTGCCTGCCCCAATTTTAAAAACCTTCATTAGAAGTAGGGAACAGGAGGTGAAGCCTAGAACCAAACCAGATGTTTTTTTACAGGAAGTTCCTATATCCTTGCATAGATCTGGGAATCCCAAGACCATACCTTCAATGTGATGGTGCAAGAAAACTAACTAGTCAAGAAAAAAAAAATAATGGGCACCTCCAAGCCCAGAACAAGTAGAAGCCATCTGTAGATTGCTTTGTATCTCATGCTGGTTGGCCCTGTACAGAACACATGTGGCAGCTGTCCTTGGCCTGTACCTCCTGAGAGACCCCACACCCAGCACACCTGGTGGACAGTTTCAGACCATGTTAAAATACCACCCAAGTACCTCCACAACAACACAATCAAGGGGCAGACTCTGTGGGCCCCAGAGACCTGCTGAAGTAAATTCTGCTCTTGGGATAGGCTCTTGTTAAGCTGTTTCTCCATGCTGGTCAGTGATCCCAGATAGTCCTTGCATCAGACGGCCTTGAGTTAAATCCCTCCCATTGACATGCCAACAACAATCAAGGCTCAACTACAAGAGGAGAGTGTATACAGACCACACAGGGGGTGGAGGTTCACCTGGAGTGCC
>PVJD01019236.1:0-12236 GCA_004026545.1 Mormoops blainvillei | reverse complement strand
CCGCCCCGCCTCCTTTCCGCGCCGCGTCCCGGAGATCTGGGTGGCCCCGCTGTCCTCCCCGCGGGCGGTCTGGAGGGCCGACGCTGGACTCTACTTGCGGGGCTGCTGTAGCCACAGGCGCTCACTCGATCCGCACCTGCAGGCGGACGTTGAGCATCACCGAGGCCACGACGTAGAAATAGGGGAAGTTCATGCGCAGCCGCCAGGCCAGGTCGAAGAAGGTGAGCAGCGTACGCGTGAGCCCTTTGCAGAAGGCGCAATAAGAGCCGCGGGCCGCTGCAGAGCGCGACAGTCGCACCGCCAGGCCCGACAGGGTCGCCACCGCCGCCGCCGCTGACAGAGCTGCGGACGCCGCCATGGGCCTGGCAGACGCAGACCTCGCCGAACCCCTGGAGCACCAGAGGCCGGCAGGTGGACGCGAGGCCTAGAACGACCAGTCAGCCCTGGGTGCCCTCCTGCCCGGCCCCGCCCTCAGTCTCCTCCCAGGGTGAGATCTGACCCCCGCCGCAGCAGCCACTGGCTCTCCGCCGCCGCCGACGGACAGCCCAACCCCTTCTCTGGCTCCCTGATGGCTGGCCACCAGCATAGCTCCGCCCCTACCGTAGCCACCCTTCTTGCGCGGGGGACCCACAGCTGTTGCTGCTGACAGAGCCTAGACCTAGGCACCTGCCCAGTTGGCAAGCCCAGGCTTCTAAGAGCAGAGCCTGAGGGTCCGGGATGACTGGGAGGCGGTGCTCTCCAGGGTTTACTTGTGTGGAAAGCCCTAGAGCGGAGTGGTGGGCCCAAGTTCTGGACTGGTACACAAATGTACAGAAGGTCCACCCAGAGTGCTTTGTCCATTCACACTATTGCCCACTGTTTCCACAGAAAATCCTGCCACCCAATCCATTGTACCTTTCTTTAATCCACATTTGTCTGGTACCACTATGGAGTTTCACCGAACCCACAAAACACCCTTTCTGCTATATTGTCTGGTTGTATGTAATTTTCTTTATTTGTGAATTGTCCCATTGCCCTTAGTGTTCACCTCATAGTGATTTCTAAGGATTCCTCTTAGTCTACCTTTGCCCTGCATACTGCAGAAGGTCTTCTCATATTTTCATTTACCCTTTTCATGGCCTTTTTCTTGCCGGTGGCGTGGGTGAAAAGGGGCCACATACTAAACCTGACAAGCTCAGGGGAAGCCTGCATGGTGGCCTTATAAACTCAGAAACCTAAACTAACCACATAGGATGGTCTGAAATTAAAAAAAAAAACTAACTGAAAGCAGATCCCAGGGCAGTATTTTTCCCTAACAAAGGTCAATCTTTACCTTAACTGAGCCTGTCCATTGCCTTTGCATATAGGTTAACACATCTGATAACATGCACTTTTCCGGAACCCTCAAAGCACAGGCAATTGTTATTGTTATCATGTTAATTGTTGAATGTTAACTATCCTGTACCCACCTATGTAAAAGAAGTATGTATCTATCATTTTAGTTTTTATCCAATCCCAGAGGTTTCACAGCTTTGCTTTCTACCTGCTTCCCTAATCTATCACCAATGGATTTCATGTAACCCACTTACACCTCTTTTGATTGTACTGCATAAAATAAGGTGCAAAACTGCCATTTTCCACAGCATTTTTTCAATCTGTTAAAATTTTGCTTCCCAGCAATTCTCAGTTTGGCTCACATAAACTCATAAAAATCCTTACGGGTTTGGACATTTCTTATTTGACAAGGGGCTTAAAAGCCCTATCATAGTTTCATCTCATCTTTATTCTAAACCAAATCCAACCAAAACTCGATCATGTTTTCAAGATTATTGAAATGCTGATGCTTCGTTCTAGTTATGATTTTAAAATCTGTCTGCACAAAGTAGATTTCTAAAGACCTCATCCCAGTTTTCATAAGGAGAGCTGGCCTGAGTATTAAGGTCTTCTCAAAATGTCTGTTTACCATCACACGTGAACATCCCTATGGCATCCATGTAACTGTTTATGGAGCTCAGCAGGTTCATATACTGATTGAGCAATTATCATACCTACAATGGTCAAGGAAAAACAGCGAGTTTCAGAGACACTAGATTATTGTGTAACATTATGACTTTATCAACAACATAACCATGCATAGGTATGAATGCATAAAAAATACCAGGGCAGATATATCAAATTACTCAATATTGTTTACCTCTGGGTAAGGCAATAGAAAGGACAACATTTTTTACTCACTATGTGTATGTACGTATATCCATGTGTATAAAAGTATTACTTGCGTAGTATAATGAAAAAATAATTATTTGAAAAAGGGGCCACAGAAATATTAGACTTGAGCCATACAGAAACCATTTGTTCCAATCTGGATCCAGCCTCATTCATTTGCTGAGCCGGTTTCCTCCAATCATTTCTGAAACCTCTCCTTGGCCTTATCTCATTTATTTTTAACATTCTATTTTGAAATAATTATAGACAGGAAGTTGCAAAAATAGTACAAAAAAAGACCTTGTGTCTTTCACCCAGCTTCCCCAATGGTGACATTTTCTATACATGTAGTATAATATCAAAACCCCAAAATTTACATTGGTACATTACTATTAACTACACCACAGGCCTAATTTAGTGCTCACCATTTTTCTAACCTGCATTAATTTTTGTGTATACACATGTATTACTCTAGTGATTTTTTCCCCATGTCAGGATTTGTGTAACCATCACTACAATCAAGATACAAAAATATTCCATCACCACAAAAGAACGCCTTTGGGCTATCTCTTTGTTCTCACTCAGCTACCCTATACATACTTTATTATAGTTATATCTATTTCATTTTCTTTGGAGTGTCTGTATGAGGTAATTTGTGCTTAATTTTGGTTTTCACGTGTTCATTGTTAGTGTATAAGAGCTACAATTGATTTTTCATTAAATTTTTTATTTTGAGATAATTGTCGATTTATGTGTGGTTGTAAGAAAAAGCACAGAGAGATCCCATGTATTTTTGTACCTAGTTTCTCACAATGGCAGCATCTTTTAAAACTACAGTACAATATTAAAATCAGAATATTGACATAAGCCATCTATTTTGTTCATATTTCCCCAATTGTTCTTGTGTATGTGTGCAGGTGTGTGTATTTAGCTGTATGCAATTTTATTACATGCATAGGTTCATGTAAAGTCACCACAGTCAAAGTACAGAATAGTTTCATCACCATAAGGATCCTTCATGTTGCACTTTTTTTGACCACATTTATTTCCCTTCTGTTCTCCTTTCTTAATGCCTGGCAACCACGAACCTTTTGTCTATTTCTATAATTTTGTCTTTTCAAGAACGTTATATAAACAGAATCATATAGTTTGTATCATTTTGGGATTGGCTTTTTTCACTGAGCATCGTTCTCTGGACAGTCATCCAAGTTGTTGGTAATGTCAAATATTAATAATTCATTTCTCTTAATTGCTGAATAGTATTCCTTGGTATGGTTGTTCTATAGGTTGTATACCATTTGCCCATGCAATACATCAGACTTGTTTCCAGTTTTTGGTTATTAGGAATAAAGCTGCTGTAAATATTTGTTTACAGGTTATCGTGTGAATAAAAATTTCCATTGATCTGGGATAAATACCTGATGGTGTGATTGCCGGATTGTATCTTTTATTTTTTAAGACTCTCACAAACTATTTTCCAGAGTGGCTATAATATTTTACATTCCGATTAGCAATTTGTGAATGTATCCAGTTTGCCTGCATCCTCATCAGCATTTGGTGTTTCTTTTCTTTTTTTCTCTTTTTTTTAGCCATTCTGACAGGTATATAGTGATATCTCATTGTGGTTTTAATTTGCATTTCCTAATGGTAATGATGATGAATATCTTTGTATGTGCTTATTTCCTATCTCTGTATCCTCTTCAGCGAAATCTCTTGTCATTTTCTCATTGAACTGTTTTCATTATATTTTGTGAGTTCTTTATATATTCTAGATATGAGCCCTTTGTCAGATATGTAGTTTGCAACTATTTTATTCCCAGTTTGTAGCTTGTCTTTTCATTTGGTTAACAAGGGGTTTCTCAGAGCAAAGGATTTTAATTTTGATGAAGTCCAATTTATTTATGGATCATGGTTTTGGTGTCATACATAAGAACCTTTTATAAGCCCTTAGAGTTTCTCCTATGTTCTCTTTAAAAATTTTTAAAGATCAATTTTACACCAGTCTGTGGTCCATTTTTAGTTAATTTCTGTGTAAGGTTTAGAGGTTAAAGTCCAGGTTCAATGTTTGACTATGAATGTCTAATTGCCAGAGCACAATTTGTTGTAAAGGATATCCTTCCTCCTTTGAATTTCTTTTTCATCTTTGTCATATTTGAGCATATTTCTGAGGGTCTACTTTGGTGTCCTCTTGTCTGTTGCATTGACTAACGTGTCTATCCTTTCTTCAATACCACACTGTCTCAATTACTGTAGCTATATAATACATGTTAACATTGCGTAGAATGATTCCTCCCACTATTTTTTTTTCAACATTTCTTTAGCTATTACAGGGCTCATGTTTGTCTGTTTAATTTTAGAATACAAGTAAGTTTGTATATGGGTACAAAATTCTTTCTAGAAATAGTATTAAAATTACAGACGAATTTGGAAGAGAATTGACATCATTTCTATGTTTACTCTTCCAATCCATGAACATACTATGTCTTTTTATTTAGATCTTCAATTTATTTCACCAAAATTTGTATAATTTTTGTATTCAGATCCTGTGCATGTTTAATAAATATATTCCTAAATATTCATTTTCTTTAAAGCAATTATAAATGATATTGTGTTCTTAGTTTGAGTTTCCACATGTTTGTTGTTATGTAAAAAATCTGTAATTAGAAGTGTGTTGCTTATTTTCCACATTTGGAGATTTTCTTGTTATTTTTTGGTTATTAATTTCTAATTTGATCCCATCGTGGTCAGAAACCAAACACCTATGCTTTCAATTCTTTTAGATATTTTTAGATTTGTTTTATGGCTTTAAGAAGAGCATCCTTCTGAAATGATTCCAGAGGAAGGCAATGTGTGTTCAAATAACTGGATCCATGCCTTGTAATGGATGTTTGAAATGTTTGTAGTTTAGAGAACAAAGACTTATAAAGGATATATGAGGTCCCCTTCAAATACTTGAAGGTCTACTGTGCTGGAGAGGGATTAAACTACTACAGTACTATTCTGTGGTTTAGAATTTCAGTCAGTTGGCTGAAGCTGTCCTCGGCCAACTTAATGAATGGAAAACTTTGGGAAGCAATGAGGCTCATGTCATTTTCAGTGTCTTAACACCACTTGGAAATTTATTATTGGTCAGGGATATTGTTAAATTAAATTTCCCATGATGAGGCCATTGAACTAGATGGCCTGAAAGAGCCTTTACAATTTCGGGCTTTTTTGCTTCCAAGTTCACTTATATTTATGTTTATTATAAAATTAAGTAATTTTACTTTATAGTTTATTTAGAAAACATGTTTTTGTATGAGAAGCATGAAACTATGCTTAAAGTGAATAAATCTTTAAAATCACATATGCCCTGGCTGGTGGCTCAGTTGGTTGGAGCGTTGTCCTGTACACCAAAAAATTGCAGGTTCAATCCTTGTCAGGGTGCATATGGGAGGCAGCTAATCCATGTTTCTCTCTCTCTCTCTTTTGCTCTCTCTTTCTTTCTCTATAAAATCAATAAATATATACTGAGGTGAGGATTAAAAAACTTTTTAAAATCACACAGAAATTTGAGGTGAGGTTCTTGTAGACAACATAGAGATGATGATGTTTTTAAAAAACTTACTCTGCCAATTTCTGTGTTTTGTTATTCTTAAACCTTTACATTTAAAATAATTGTTAATATGTTAGAGCATAGGTCAGCCATTTTATTGTTTCCTGTTTGTTCATTTTGTTTCTCATTACTCTGTTTTCCTTTTTTCACCCTTGCCTGAGGATATATTTATTGATTTTAGAGAGAGAGGAAGGGGGGGAGAGACAAACACTGATCTGAGAAACACTCATCGCTTGCGTCCCCTACGCACCCCAACTGGGATCAAACCTGCAATCTAGGTACGTGTCCTGACTGCGGATCAAACCCGCAACCTTTTGGTGTTCAGATCAATGCTCCGGGCAACTGAGCCACTTGGCCAGGGCTCTGTTTTCATTTTTCTTACCTTCCAATAGGATACCTGAGCATTTCTTAGAAATTCTATTTTTACCTAGTTATAATGTTTCTGAATACAGCACTTTGTATAGCTTTTTATCAATTTATATTATTCTATAGTTTTATTATTTATTCTATAGCTTAAAAATGTAATATATATGTGTACATATCACCGTTTACTGGTGTCAGCACTTAAACCACTTTGAGTGAACTAGAGAAACTTTACTTCCATTTAGGTCCCTTTGTCTTCCGTTTTAAATACAGAGGGGCAAAAGTAGGTTTACAGTTGTTCATATGGAAAATAATACAATAATTAATAAATAATAATACAAGAATAAACCCTGTGTTTCATGTTCTCAGAACCGTAAACCTACTTTTGCACCACCCTGTATGAATAGCTTAAGTATTTCCTCTATGTATGTTGAACCCACATCAGATGATGTTATAGCTTTTGCTTTAACCATAGAACATGATCTTAAAAACTCACATGAGGAGATGATTCTTCTATTATATTACCCTGACTTTTACTCACTCCATCAGTTTGCCTTCCTTCCTGAAGTCCCATCCTCCTTGTACTAGAAATTTCCTTTCTGGTTAGGGAATTTCCTTTAGCCATTCTTTAAGGGAGGTCTGCTGGCAACCGATTCTCTTAGATTTCCTTCACCTGAGAATGTCTATGTTTAAATTCCTCATTAATGAATACTCAATCCTTGCTTAGATTCCTTTCTAATGACCACTAACTTTTTGGCCCTGTCAATTTTTCACAGATCTATCATTTGTATAAACACTTTCCTGGTTCTATCATTTATTTGAGCCCCATTTTGTGTTCTGAGAATCGTGTTGTGATTGTCCTGTACACGAATATTCAGTTGATTTTCCTCCTGTTATTCTAAATTTATTATTTTATTACTAGTCCAGCTATAAGAACTAAAGAAGGGAAAGGATCGGGGGGAATTCTTCCTTTCCCAAACAATTGTAAGAGGTCTTCATATATTTTAGATACCAAGCCTCTGTGGGATATATGTTTTGCAAATATTTCTCCAAGTCTATGGATTGCCTTTTAATTTTCCCAATGTAAATTTCAAAGATTGGAAGTTTTTTATTTTGATGAAGTTTATCAGTATTTTCTTTGTGGTTCATGGTTTTTGGTTTTGCGTAAGAAATCTGTGACTGTCCCAGTTAAAACTTCTCCTATGCTTTATTTTAGAAATTTTATAGTTTTAGTTTTGCAATTTGATCTGTTGCTCATTTCAAAATAATTTTTAGTTTTCCTATAATGGGCTAAAATGGTGGCTTCTGGCTCATAATGCCAGAGAGTAGGAAAAAGGAGCTGCAGGAAGTATCTGCATACAGAGAGAACTTTCCTGCTCCAGCTCTCAAAAAGTTGTGTGTATGACATGAGATAAGAGACAATGATCATTTAATTTTTTAGACATCTTTACTGAGGTATACAATAATTAGCATACAATACATGCTACATATTTATAGTGTATAATTTAATAAGTTTTGACATAGGTATACCCTCTTGAAACCATCAGTGCAATTAAGTGAATAAACCCATCACCCTAATGTCTCCTCACGCTCCTTTGTAATTTCTTCCTCCCATCCTCTCCTTCCTTCCACACCTAAGCAACCACTGATCTACTTTCTTTCAGTATAGATTCATGGAGGAAGGGTCACTCACCTGGGGCTACAATTGTGGGGGGACACAGCCACTGTCAGAGACACATTGACAAGTCAGGGTTGTGGTGAAGAGTAAACACCTTGGCCTCTCTCCTCCCACCTTGGATTTTATGAAGTTGCTTATCACTGGCCAAACCCAGCTTCCAGCCAGAGGGCATAAATGTTAGCCTTCTAGGCACATAGAATGGAAAAATAATAATATGTTCATAGCATGTACAACAGTCTATTTCATCAATTTCAGGACCTGTTGATGAAAAAAAACCCAGTACCAATCAGGCCATGGGCTTGTAACATGAAGAGAGTGGAACCATAACTAATTGTCAGGACCAGCCAGAGAAGTAAGTGCCTCTCTATGTAATGTGAGGTGGGGGAAATTGGCAGAGGGTGGCCCCCCTCTCTTGTCCCCTGTGCCATCATTAAAGATGGTGGTGAAACCTCTTCACTGGGTATCTAGAGACAAGAAATACCAGCAGTGGCTAGGTTACTCCTGTGCACTGCTGATTTGCTCCATAGGAGAAACTCTATTTCTTTCTTTTTTCCCTCACTTGAGGACATATTTTCATTGCTTTTGGAGAGAGAGGAAGGTAAAGAGAGAAACACTAATGCGAGAGAGAAGCATTGATCAGTTGCCTCATGTATACACTGGGACGAGGGATCATGTGTGCCCAGATCGGGGATCAAACCCACAACCTAGGTATGTACCCTGGGGATTGAACCTGCAACCTTTTGGTTACAGGATGATGCTCCAACCAAAGGAGCCACAAGCCAGGACGAGACCATATTTCTTAATTTTATTGCAGTGGTCATGTTCATTCTTGTTCTCACACTGCAGTGTAATTATTTGAAGCAGTCATATTTGTGCCTGTTGTCTCACACTCAGTAATTGCCTTTCTCAGCATTCATCATCATGCTTGGTGTCATACACAGAAAGAAACATACTCCAGTGGTCATCCTCATAGTTATTACCTAACACTGAACATTAATCTTATTCCAGCAGTCATCATCATGCTTCGTGTCTCACACTAAACTTTAACCTTATTCCAGTGGTCATCATCACACTACTGTCGCACTCTTATCCTTACCCATAATCCATCAGTGATTTTCTTGGTTGTTGTGCTACACTGAACACTACTGTATTTCTACAGTGATCTTCTAGCTTGTTGTCACACTCTGAGCCTTTACCTTATTCCAGTAGTCATGTCTATGATTGTTGTATCACAGTGAATTTTAAACTTATGAGGTCTGTCCAGAAAAAGCCCAGCCATTGTTAATATAATGAGAATGGTTTGCACATTGATGGAACCTGGCAGCCAAGGAGAGTGGACTGGAATGCTCATGCATGAACAATGATGACTTCACTGTACTAGTCAGTGGGGGCAGTAGACACTGTTGAGTGGGCGTGTGTACTGTGTGGCCATCGCATTCAAAATGACTGAGTGAGTAGAGCAATGAATCTGCATCAAATTTTGCATTAAGCTTGAACATTCCTCTGCAGAAACTATTCAGACGATGCAGAATGGCACAGATATGGGCAACTGGTGATTGGCAGCTTCTTCACGACAATGCATCTGCTTATGCATAACATCTCTTGCAGAGTTTTTTGCCAAACATCAAATCACCCAGGTGACGCACCCCCCTGCAGCCCAGATTTGGCACCCTGCGACTTCTGACTTTCCCCAAGACTAAAATCACCTTTGAAAAGGGAAGAGATTTCAGACCATCGATGAAATTCAGGAAAATACAATGGGGCTGCTGATGGCAATTGGGAGAACTGGGTGAGGTCCCAAGGTACCTACTTTGAAGGGGAAAGAGGTGTCATATTCCTATGTACAGTGTTTATTGTGTCTTGTATCTTCTTTAATAAATGTCTCTATTTTTCATATCACATAGCTGGGTACCTTCTGGACAGACCTTGTATTTCCCTAGTGATTTTCTTTCTTCTCACTCTACACCAAACATAACCTGATCCAGCAGTCAGCCTGATGCTTTTTGTGTCACATTGATGGATAAATTAATTCTGGCATTCATTGTTTTGCTTATTGCATTTAACTGAAACATAATCTTATTCAAGCAGCCATCTAATTGCTTGTGTTGCCCAGTGAACCTTAACCTCATTCCAACATTCATATTCAGGATTGTTTCTCACACTGAGAACAGCCTTATTCTGGCAGTCTTCAAGCATGGTGTTGTTTCACAGTGAACCATAACCTTTCCCAGTGAAAATTTCCTGTTTTTGTCTCACATAGAACAAGTGGTTGTCTTTGGGCTTGTGGTTTCAAACTGAATCTTAACTTTGCTCCAGTGAGTTCTGTCATGCTTGAACCTAAAATTACTAAAATCAGTCAGATCTATGTGTTTGTTGTCAAACACTGATCCCCCTAACTTTATTCCAAGTGTCATCTATGCTTCTTGTCTCACTTTGAACCTTAATATAATTCATGTAAGTCAGTTTAAGAGTAAATGTGACTGTTTCTGTTTGGCGATTAGTATTTTAAATAAAATGATCTGTCTGATTGCTATTGTACAAAGTCATTTCCCCATTTCCATTTAGGAAAAAACTACATCACAAATTAACTTAGTAAAGAGTAGTAAAAACAGAATTACATTTGAAACATAATTTAGAAAACAGCCCTGGCTGGCGTGGCTCAGTGGCTTGAGTGCCAGCCTACAAACTAGAGGGTTGCCAGTTCAGTTCTCAATCAGGGCACATGTCAGAGCTGTGGGCCAGGTCCCCAGTTGGGGGCATGCGAAAGGCAACCACACATTGATGTTTCTCTCCCTCTCTTTCTCCCTCCCTTCCCTTCTCTCTAAAAATAAATAAATAAAATCTTTTTAAAAATAAAAAAAGAAAACAAATGTACTTCTTTTGATTGGTAAGTATGATATATAATTTGTGGTAACAAAAGCCAGCAAGAATCAAATATAGACATTTGTGTTTTATCATGTTTGCATGTATCATAAAAACAACAAAAATAAGTTTTAAACTTTTATAAGGGATAAATATATACCTATAAGTAGGGAAAACTATTCCTTGTTTATTATTTACCCCAAATTGTCTTCTATATTCATAACAAAATTTTTACTTTTCAAAAGTATACGATAGCTATCAGTAAAAATTTCTCACTTTAACAAAAAAATTCACTTTTTACTTTATAATATTGTACACAGTTTAGGTATTAATGATACATTTTTAAATGGAACAATTTAATGTCAAAACTTGCTTTACTATAACTTGAGAAGACTAGCACTGTATCATATCAAATGGCAGCACACATACTGTGTTGCCCTGTGCTAGTCTGATATATGCTCATTGATACTGCCTTGCTAACAATGTTAGGTGACATTTCTGGTTCCTTTGATTTTTCTTCTTGAAACACCAGGCACATTGGAGGAAAGTTCATTCAGTACATTTTTATAAACGGTTTTCATGAAATGATTTCTCTACATTTATGAGATTCAATACACCTTGTGATTCTCCAGATTCATCTGTCTCTCCAATTGCTGCTACCTGAACATTTGTATTTGTGGCAACTGAATAACTGATGTTTGTGGTGTCTAAATTACTCTCTGGACATGGAGGATTTGGGCTGATGGCAAGTACACTAGAATTACAACTATGGAGCCACTTCTGGTACCTAATATACCTACAGAAACCTGAGCTAAAGCAGAGTTTGAGTTTTGATCAGTCTGAGTCTGCATATGAGCAGATTTTCTCTGTCACAGAATGTTACACAGAATCTGTTCCAACCTGCTGGGATTCAATTATTTCCATGGTCATTTGTCTTAACATGTTTTTTTTTTCCCTGTCACATTTTCTCATTATTAAGACATTTGTAATCAATGCTTTGCTCATTCCTATTTTTCTTCTTCACATAACCCTCCATGATGTGATTTCTATAGTGGACCATCCCACTGATAACAGAGGGGAGGAAGTGGAGATGAAGAGCCCACCACCCCTTGGGGGCTTTGCCACCACTCAGCATCCTATTGTAGTCAACCCCATGACCCCATGTGGCCCCAGGCACCTCTGTTGTCCAATTGGCTTCTCTGCCCAGCCAGGACCTGTAGCTCTCATTTTTTTATGCTGTTGCTGCACACTGTGCACTAACATTATTTGAGTCTTTGTCTTAATGTTTCTTGTCTCCTGTTAGATAGGACAAGGGTCTCAAGGCTTGGGAGATTCTTACCAGATGCTATTCTTGCTAAATGCTAAAATGTAGTCTAGCAGTTTGCAGATGAAGCTGCAACCAATGAACTTCATTGGAATCACAACAGAATGAGTTTAGCCAACTGCAAAAAAGAAGAAAGAAAGAAAGAAAGAAAGAAAGAAAGAAAGAAAGAAAGAAAGAAAGAAAGAAAGAAAGAAAGAAAGAAAGAAAGAAAGAAAGAAAGAAAGAAAGAA
>PVJD01019235.1:0-12239 GCA_004026545.1 Mormoops blainvillei | reverse complement strand
TTCCCAGAATCAATCATTCCTCGTTCCCTGAAGTTGAGATGTGAGCCCTGGTTGAAAGGGACGGCTCTGAATACTGATCAGCCACGTCGGCAGGTCTCACGCCCTCGCGGAATCTTACATTATGAGCCCCCACGGTGTCGTTCAGAGTGTTTATTCTTCGGCAATAAGCCTCGATCAATCCAGACCCTAGGAGGGCATCGATGAGCTGGATTAACGTCTGTACACCGATGACTGATTCTCTCAGGCCGTCTGTGCACAGTGAGTGCGCAGCTCACGGCAAGGAGCTAAGAGGATGCTCAAGAAAATGGTGATGAAAACGCAACACTTTCTTTATTGCCGCCACGTGACGAACTGGAGGGAGTAGAGGGCCATACTGTGCACAAAAACAGCCACTCTGTGCAAAACAGAACGATCCAGATTGTCCATGTGGACAGAGAACACCTCATCCAGTGAGAACCAAAGCTGCACGGAGATACGAGACAACGGTCAAGAGAAGCATGAACGAACACACGCGGTTTCCAAGTTCACAGCCACCTCTGCGGCCCAGTCCATGCAGCGTCCCCCCTGCAGGGAGCCTTTAGCTCTGCGCTGTGATTTTTTATTTGCATTCTCTGGGTTTTCTGCGCATTTTTTGGAAGCGCTATTGCAAACCCATTGTGTGGCCAAGACAGAGAGGGAAGCCGCTTCCCTGAGCTCCACACGACGCAGTCTGCCGGGCTGTAGGGACTCGGAGCCGGCACGCGCGCCCAGTCCTTGCCAACGGGCACCGTGACCCTGGAACGCCCGTGTTTCCCCTTGGAGAGACAACGTCAGGCAAACGGAGCAGCCCCCTCGGACACAGGGTAAAGGGTCCTGAGTAGAGCTGGGAGTATGTGGTGTAAGGTCAAGTTCATTGACTTAGTTGTCACCCACGGAGAAAACCGGGGTATTGCCTGGTGATCTGATGATAAACATCCAGCCCCTGTACCCGGGGAGCGAAGTCCACATTCCAGACAAGAGCGGGTGGCCTGTCTCCAGCCGGGGCTACTGCCCGTCCTTCCAGGATTCAGGGCGTAGCTACGGGCAAACCCGGCTGCACAACTTAGGGCGCCCCTGAGTGGCCTCGAACAAGCTGTTCTGCTTCTCTGAGTTAACGCATCTGAACCCAGACGCAGCACCGACACGCCACAAAAGAGCCTGTAGATGATACATGTGATGTGGTCATGGTCGCTAACGTTAGATCGTCAACATTCGGGAAACATCCCTGGGCCTTCAGTGTTTTCTGTAGCACATTCGAATCGATACTGACCCGCCGTTGGGTCAGGGATGGTAAGAGACACGTCCTGGGAGCAGAACTCAGGCGTCTGTAAGTGCTGCGTCCCGGGCGCTCTCAGTGGCGTTCGCCCCGAGCTAGTCTGCGGGATTCTCCCGTGGCAAGGTCAGTGGATGGGCCATCAGGCTGGCGGAAGTATCCCCCTGGCATTTGTTTGCTATGCCCTACCGGTTTCAAGGCCACGGACGCCACGTTCGCCTGTTCTCTGCCCGCCAGCCACAGTCTCAGGGTTAGAGCGGGCACCTGGTCGGGAGCCGAGCGAAGGAGAAAAGCGAGCTGTCTGGGTGAACCCCACCTCTGCCTCCGCCGTGCACCGTGAGGGCTGCGGTCCGGGTGGATTCCCGCATCCGACAAATTCTAGAATTTGTAGAACAGGGTGTGCTTTCTGTAATACAGTGACAAAGAAGCCCTGAAAACCACGGCGTAAGAAGCACAGATAGCCACCGACGGTCGATTAGGAGACTAGTGGGTGAGCTGTAGCTCCCCTGCTCCCCCGCCACTCCTGCACGGGGCGCGCCTGTCCCACCTGGGCTCCCAGGGCCGGCCGCTGCCAGTTCATCTGCCTCCAGTAAGGCAGAGCGTGGCCAGTGGAGTCCTGGACACATGCCACCTAAGAGTGTGGCCTTTCTGAGTTTCTGACATGCCTAGGCCATGTCATGACCATGGTCTAGTGGGGTGACCAGATGTCCAGGTGCAGTGGCTGGACCTAGAGGTGCTCGGTGAACTAAGCCAGGCAGAGAAAGGCAAATACCTTATGATTTCCCTTTTTTGTGGAATCCAAAGAACAGAAAAAAGAAACCAAACAGAAACAGACTCAAAAATACAGAGAACGGACTGACAGTTGCCAGCGAGGAGTGGGGGTGGGAAACTAGGCGAAAGAGATGAAGCGGTTTAAAAGCACGGATCGGTAGTTACAAAACGGTCACAGGGATTTAAGGTCAGGCATAGGGAACAGAGTCACTAATGTTGCAATAGCCGGGGGTGGGGCCAGGTGGGTGCTGCAAATATTGGGGGGAGCACTCTATAAAAGAGATGGCTGTCTGACTGCTACACTGTACGCCTGAAACCAATACAAATTATATTGGAAGTGACTGTGACTGGAAAAAAAGTGCGCAAGCCCTGGAACCAGACGGCCTTGGCTCTAATCTGGCCCTGCGGTGGTGCCTTAAGCAAGTGTCTTAACCTCTCTGATTTTCAGCTTCCTCATTTATGAATTAAAGAGAGCAATTGCTTCTGTTCCTGGTGTGATCATAAGAAATAAGCTAATATACATAATTTGGAGCACTGTCAAGCAGTTCATAAATTGTTAATATGTATGAGCTTTTCTTATCAGACCGAGGGGTGAGAGTAGTTTGGATGACAGAGCCCTCCTATGTCCCAGGATTCACTGGTGCCACCAGCCGTCAATCACTTCATGCACTATTTCTCTTTCTCCTAATCAAACCGAGCTCTGGGTTGCGTCCCACCCACCCAAGTACGAGCATGGCTCTGGAAGGGAAGTCTCAGTCCCGTAATGGCGCCCACTCGCCTGGCTGTTCAGGAAGTATTGTTTTCATTTCTTTCTTTCTTTCTTTCTTTTCTTTCTTTCTTTCTCTCTCTTTTTTTTTTAGATTTTCTTTATTTATTTTTAGAGAGAGGGGAGGGAGGGAGAGAAACATCAATGTGTGAGAGAACCATTGATCGGTTGCCTCTCGAATGCCTCCAGCTAGGGCCCACAGCCCAGGCACGTGCCCTGACTAGGAATCGAACCAGCGACCTTTCACTTTGTAGGATGATGCTCAACCCACTGAGCCACAGTGGTCAGGGCTTCCCTTTCAGGATCGTTTTGACAATTGAGGATTCTTTGCAGATTTATGTGGATTTAGAATCAGCTTTTCTATCAGATTTATAGAAAAGCCAGATAGCATTTGGATTAGGATTGCCTTGACTCCGAATGTCAATTTTGTGAAGTATTATTGTCTAAATAATACCGAGTCTTCTAATGCAGGGACAGAATAGATTTCTTCATTTACTTATGAAATCTTAAATTTAACTAAAAGAAAACCATATGTAGTTTTCAGTGTATAGGCCATGTGTGTATTTTGTTAAATGTATTTTTAGGTACGTCATTTTGTTCGATGCATATAAAAGCCATTCTTCTCTTAGCGCCTCCCATGGGGAGGGTATCAGCATGTCTTATTACTAGTGATGTTAACTTTGGCCACATGGCTAATGAGTTTTCTGCTAGATTTCTCCATTTTTCCCTATTTTAATTAATGACTACCTTGTAGGGAAATGCTTTCAATCTATGCAGATATCCAGTTTCTCGTGATACTTTGTCCTGCTAAGGTGTCTGCCCACCGTTCTGGACCGTGACAATTTCTGATGTGGCGTTTGCCGGAGCTGCTACTTGTTTTCTGTCATTTCTTCTACGTGTATTGATTACAATTCTAGTACAAGAAAGAGTTGGCTCTTTCCTCCATTCATTTACATTAACATGGAATCATAGGTGTTTATTTTATTCTATAGCTTCTCGTCCCCAACTGTCATGATTTACCTTCTCCCTCACATTGGTTCAGATTTGGTCCCTGCAACAGCTGAAACTCATTCTCTTCTAAATTTTTCAAGAAGGGCTTCTGGGTACAAAATCGCCTCACCTCTCACATGTCGAAAACTGTTTTCCAGTTGTCTTGATCCTTTTTTTAGAAAAGCATCTTCATTTTCATCTCCTTCTTTGTTCCTTTCTGAAGGATTGGATGACACGCTAATGCTTTTATCTTTGTAAATTAATTGATCTTTTGCTTGAGGCCTCAACAAATGTTTCTTCTTCTTGAAAAACCTAAATTTACTAGGGTGTGTCTCACCTGAGTTCTTGTCCTCAGGACCTGGGTTCGACACGTAGGTTGAAGTTATCTTTTCTCTTTTTTTCTGAAAAGTTTTCTTGGGTTATAGTTTTTAAAATTAGTCCTAATTGATCTAGTTTTCTTCCTTGGGGGTCCCCAAAATATCAATGTTATTTCTACTTTACATGCCTTTCATTTCCGGTACTTTTTTCAGATTCTTTTCTTTTTTAACCTCATTTTAAAATTGTTTTTATTATCGTCCCACCTTTCTTCAATGAGTCCCGTTAAGTTTGCATTTGAGCCTATGCCTTGGAATTTATTATTAAATTCTAGGATAGTTTTGTCATTTCTTTCCTTTCTTTTCTAATTCCAGCAAACTCTCTTTTTGCTTCTTCCTGGGGCTTTTGCCTATGTGTTCCTTTTTGGTCACTGTGTTTGAAGTTCTTACTCTGGTTCTTTTTCGTACCCTCTGATGCTTGCTTGAGCGCATGTCATTTTGTTTGTCTTTTACTTTTCTGGGCTTTGTGGTAACATATGAGGGTGAGGGTTTACATCAGCTGGTGTGCGTTGAATTTAATTTTGGTGGTTTTTTTGTAATAACCTGTGGGGACATGTTAAAATTGTATTGTTCATTTTTTTTGATGATTTTAGAGACAGAGGAAGGGGGAGGGGGAGAAACATTGATTTGTTGGTTCACTCACTGATGCATTCATTGGTTGCTTCTCGTATGTGCCCTGACTGGGGATCGAACCTGCAACCTTGCCGTATCAGGGATGACACTCTAACTAACTGAGCTACCCAGCCAGGAGTGCATTGATCATTTTTGTGGGATCAAAATGGTTTACAAAATTCCTAGTTTAACGACGCCCACTGCTTTTAAGAAAGCAGATTTCAGGTACCACGGTGGATTTCATTTCATTTTGTTTTCAGCGTGCGGACGCATGGTCAAGGTCGGGGTGGGGTTCCTGTCACTTTTGCGGTGTTCTTTTGCCTTAAAATTTCCCCCTTTGCTGTTTTCCTTTTGCCACTAAATTACCAACATCATGTCTCCCTTCGTTTTTCTTTTTTTTCTTTTTTGCATTTTTCTTCCCTCCCCCAAAACGTTACTCATTTTGAATATTGCTCCCCAGTCTGTGCATCTGTAAGGCCCTCCCCGTAACCCAGACACTCCTTGGTGGTTTCAGATTTGGGGCCGACTGAGCTCTTCCAGCAGTGGGCTCCGCTCGGCGGGCAGCCCCTTCCCTGCCCTTCCCGCGGGGCTGTTTGCTTTTCGCAGAACAGAAGCAGACTGTGAGTGGGGAGGGAGCGTAAGATGCCGGACCCCAGGATTCAGCGTCCCCTCCCTTTACTATGTGTTGGAAGCTGGGGCATGTCCCGTTCTGCCGAGGGCACGGCTTTGTGTGCTTTCTTCTCCCTGCCTCCCTGTCCTCCATTGCTCCTGGGGAAAAGTCGGCGGGGCGAGGGCCTACTCCCCCGTCGCTGTCTTCGGCCGCGCCAGCGTCTCCTGGTCCGTCCTTAGCGACACTTACCAATGCTTAACCATCTCTTCCCTTTTTTTTAACCTCTTGAAGTTAAAATCTTTACTCACTTATTTTTAGATCTTTCTACTTACGAGTTATGAATTTCCTTATAAATGCTGCTTTACCTGCACCCCCCCAAAACAATTTTTGCTATGCTGCCTTTTTATTTTCTTTTTTTAACCTATAGGCCACTTACAAGTATCTCATCTCATTTCCAAACACTGGAGAGATTTGCCAACTATGTTCTTGTTATTCTGTTTTGATCGCATTGATCGTAAGATCGTATTTTTGTATGATTTAAGTCGCTTCAAGTTTCTTGGTACTATCGACATTTGGGCCAAATAATCCTCTGCTGAGGGACTGCCTCGTGCACTGGAAACATTTAGCAGCGCCCCAACCTCTGTCCGCTGGAAGCCGATAGCGGGAGACAGCCGACACCCTCGAAACATCCAAATCAATGAAGTCATTGGTGAAAATGAACAATGTGTCTTTTGCTTTATGGAAAAGCCACACACGGACTTTTTGGCCCAATATCACCACCCCGGCCATCACGCCATTAGTGTCTGTGCAGTACTGGTTCCCTCTTTTTCGTATCTGAGGTGTGTCCTGCAGAGGACGTGTAACGGGAGTGCTTTTAGGGTTAATTCCTCTGCGCTCTGCCTTTTGAATGGACCGCTCCCACGGCCCGCGTGCAGCGCAAGCGATGGGATTCACACCTGCCACCGCGCCATTTGCTCATTGCCCACCGTTTCCTCGTTCCCCTGTCTCTCGGATGGAGTATATTTTCAAGTCTGTTTTACGGCTTCTATAGGCTTATTAGCTGTACTTCCCCTTTTAGTGATTGGCTGTTCTATAGCAGCAGGGGTGGCCAACCTTTGGGCGTCTCTGGGCCCCAGAGGAGTTGTCTTGGGCCAGGCATTAAATACATTGCGACATGTAATCACACACACACACCAAAAAAAATTTCATAATGTTTTAAGTACGTTTACGATTTTGTGTTGGGCCACATTCACAGCCAGTCCTGGGGCGTGTGCAGCCCGTGGGCCATGGGTGGGACGCCCTGGTTTAGAGTGTACACCTTTTACTTATCTAACCTATCTTCAGATTCTTCTACACCATTCCGCATTTAACGTAAATACCTTACAAGAGTATACTTGAATTTCCTCCCACTTATATTTTGTGCTTTTTCCTACATTTTATTTCGGCATAAACTGCACGAAACATTATCATTTTTTCTTTAAACACCCAGTTATCTTTTAAAGAACCTTTGAAAAAGAAAAAGGGTTTAAAAACAAAAAACAAAAAAACTGTGGACTTTTGCATTTAGCGGCGTATTTACAATATTGGGTGTTCTTCATTTTTTTATGTAGTCCCACTGCCCCACCCAGAATTGTTCTCTTCCCCCTGCATAATTTCCTTTAACATTTTTACTCTGCGGGGAGCCAAAGCATCACCCAGTCTCACACCCACCCTGAGGTCAGATTCACAATTTTTGAGCTAGTGCCTGGAGCGCTCTTCGATTTTGGAATTAATCAGCCCCTACACCCCCTGCCTCTTTGCTTCCTCCACTTGCGAAAATACCCGGTGGGAACCCACCGAACTTCTCAGGTGGCTTTTCCCTGAGACTCCACCCTGGATGGTGGGGCTGCCTCTAGGACCGTGAAGGTCCAAGGTCCCAGGACCCGCCCACCCCCTTCAGGACTGAAGAACTAATTTACGCAGATTCTGAAAATGAATGGTGATTGCTGGCAGCTCTCAGATGAATCTTCTGTGATTGGTCTCAGATGAAGATAGTCCCCTCACCTGAGGTCATGCCTAGAGATGGCCCGCATCCTTCTGACCCTCCTTTAACCCCGAGGACAGCCACAGCCCTGGGGCTCCCCACAGAATCTACTGAGTCACTTTGGCAACTGGTCAGTGATCAACTTCCGCCACTCCTATATCTGCCTCCACCTCTCCCCCGACGCGGTGGGTCTCAAAGGACCTTGAACTCCTTAGCGCCTTGGGGCACTCATGTTTCTCCCAGTCTTTCCCCAAAGGGCTTACGGTCATTTCTGTAGTAACACATGGGTGGGGGAAGGAATGCTCACACATCTCGGGACCTGGTGGACAGAGGACTCCGGGGATGTGTCACCATAACCCTCCCCCGCAGTAGATGGTCGAGCATGTAGGGGACATGTGGGTCCACAATGCCACCACTGGGTCCACGGATACAGCCAGTCGTATCTCCTGCTCCCCGAATGTATGACTGGAATCGGTGCACAGTGTAGTTGGCCGAACCACATACCCAGGTCGCTTAGATCTGTTTTCGTACTTAAATCTTTCTGTTTTAGTTTTAAAATTCAGTATTTAGAAGAAGACTCCCTTATAAACCCCTCTGAAAGTGAGCTACTTTTTTTTTTTTTTAAAGATTCTACTTCTTTATTTTTAGAGAGAGGGGAAGACAGGGAGAAAGAGAGGGAAAGAAACATCACTGTGTGGCTGCCTCTCGCCCGCCCCCTACTGGGGACCTGGCCCTCAACCCACGCCTGTGCCCTGACTGGGAATCAAACCAGCAACCCTTTGGTTTGCAGGCCGGCGCTCAATCCACTGAGCCACACCAGCCAGGGCCGGAAGTCAGCTATTCCTAGTCTTCCTTCTATAGCTTTTCACGTCCTGCAGACTATGAGCGGGCATTCCAGACGAGGGGGGGTGGGGAATAAAAGCCTACCCTTGAATGCCACGTGCCGGCGATGGAGGCCAGGTTTCAGGGGTCACAAAGCGTGTTACTCAAATCCCATTAGAGAGCCGGTGCCGGTGGGGGTAGCCAGCGCTTTGATAGAGCCGGAAAATTCAGGTTAAATTAACCACATTAAGGGAGGAAAATAGAAATCTCTTTAACCATAACCTAGACAGAGACGATGCCTCGTGCAGCCCAGAGACATAAGGGAGGAAGCAGCAAATGACTTTCAGGCTAGGATCGCTATAATTTCCCATGTAGACTTCCCGGGCCAAGCTCTGGAATTTTAAACAGTTTTTACAAAGTGACTGGTAAAAAAAAAAAAGAGCAGCGCACAAGGAAGTCCCTAGAGGACACAAGGGTGTCCCCGCAGCGCAGTGAGAACCTGGCCGCTGCATTCTAATTAGTCTACGGATCGTCCAGCCAACTACTGCTGGAGCGTCGTGAGAGCGCATACATTTTAAAAGTGCTTTCCTTTGCGTTCTGTGTCTTTATAGCCTGCGCCGTAATGTGAAAACGAAGCGTAAAGGCCAGGTGGACGCTCTAGGGGGCGGGGCTCAGGAGCAAATGCTATCTTTTGCCGCGTATAATGTGTACTTTTCTGCCCAAATTTTTGAGGAGAAAATGAGGAGGCGCATTAGACATGGACATAATGATTTCATACCGTGGGTATAATGATCCCGCGTGCAACACGCAGGAAAACGCGGGTGCGCATTATACATGGCACAATGCGGTACCATTTCTATCGGAATCGCCAGCTCTTGACCCCGTCCTCGCCTGAAACGCCGCCTCCGACGGCAACCGTGTTCTCATCGTTTTTTTGTCTTCTCCCATTGGTAGCCGACCCATTCTCCAGGGTAGAGGCCACGTCTAGTTCATCGGCAGAGTTCTCTAGACGCAGGGCTTGAGCCAAGCATTACTGTCCGTGTGATTTACTGGAGGAGTCCCCTCGGGAAATGGGGGGTGAAGGACGCACGTAGGGCGGCGTAACCCAGCTAAGCAAGCTCGTGGGGGCTCGCTGGAAACGAGCTGGAGGCAGGAGCACAGGGTGGTGACACCCATCAGGATCACCTCCTACCTGATGGGTGACACCCACCAGGATCACCCACTGCTTGGTGGTGTGGCCGAGGCCAAGCCCCGGGGAAGCCCTGCGCAGGCTACAGGGAAGAAGAAGTGGTCCATCAGCTCTGTAAGCCGTTTATTTGTACCCAACCCAAGGGTCGTCTTCCTGAAAGAAGACGCAAAATTATCGGGAACTACAAGTGATTCAGAATTGTGGGCGGCTATCGTGTGAGGCAGACCTGATGAAAAGAGACTGCGTGAGCAAAGACCTGGTGCCCTAAAACAGCATGACGTGTCCAGGAAGTGACACCCGGGTCACTATTGTTAGAAAACCCCCAAGACAGGGATAGGGCTGGAGGTATGCGAGGCCAAGACATCAAGGGTCACATGGTTAAGAAGCGGGGACTTACTCTGGACTTATTCTCCTAAAACATAAGAAACTAAGTTATGTAGTATCTCTTGTTTTTATAGCTGGTTTCTCAACTTTCTTATGTGCCTCTTGAATTATATAATAATTTCAGAGATTAAATATTGCTTTAAACTGTGGTACTTTCATTTGTTAGATTGACGGAGCTGATTTCACTATTCAGTTCATCTTTGAAATACATCTTTGCGCATAAAGCCAAAAAAATAATGATAAAATTAATGGTTCACACGTTACTTGAGACCGATTTGGCATTTGAAACGATCATTTCATTTTACAATCATTTGCAATGAAACTGTTCCCGTTAGCTTTAAAAGGTATACGGTGCTAATTAGAAAAATATTGAGGACAATATTTTACTGGTAGCGTGCAAAATTCGAAGTGTTAAAAAAATATATATATGAAAAACAAAAAAGCCACTGTGGTGTTTTTATAAGGGAATGACACCGTCGGCCTTGTGTTTGACAAATCCTCTTCTTCCAGCCAGGCAGAGGGAGATTTTTCGCCGAATTGTGCAGGTGGGTGTGCTTGTGGGCGGCTGTCGGAAGCGCTTGGGCGGCGGGGGGCGGGCTTGAGATGCACCACGTGGCTGTGGTAGAGCTAAGGGAATGGGTTCAAGAGCTAAGCAGCTGAAACCTGCAGGATTTTTCAAGGCCAGAGGTGGCGGCCGACTCCCAGGTTTTGAGCCTGGGTCGCTACAACGCGGGACAACTAACATTAAAGAGAGCCCGCTGGGAACGTAAAGTGATGTGTGCGCAGAATAGTCAAGTGGCCCGTGGGCAGGTTGAGCTGGAAGCCACGGTCTAGGACCCTGGGCCCAGCCAGGTGAGTGAAATGGGAGTGTGGAGGCCATCGGCCTTTCTAATTCAGTGAGTGGGAGATGCCTGTGGACCCCTAATGAGACTTAGAGGGGCCCAGCCCACAGCGGAGGGATCTCGAGGAAGGCGCGTCCAGTCCAATGGACGCCGGTGACGGGACTCTCGTTTGAACCCCAAAGCAGAGTACAAACATGGCCCTGCTTAACACGCATGGGTGTCTCCGATTCTCTTCCCGCCGGCCCTGGCTGGATTCCACAGGTGGTTAGTTATCTCATTTTCACTCCTTCCTACAATTGCATTTACTGTGCAGGTTATTAGCTTGGAAACTGGCACCTTTGGCTTAGGGTCTGCAGCCACAAATGCAATGAAGTGTGCCATTAGGTAAAATATTTTTTTAAAGTCCGAAACTGCCGCAACATTGCAGTTGGTAATAGGAAGCCGCTCGGAGGCCCTGACCAGCGTGGCTCACTTGGCGGAGCATCGTCCGGAAAAACATAAGGTCGCCAGTTCAGGTCCTAGTCAGGGCACGTGCCTGGGTTGCGGGCCAGTCCCTGGTTGGGGCACATGCAAGAGGCAACCTATCGATGTTTCTCTCCCTCTCTCTCTCCCTCCCTTCTCCTATCTCCAAAAATAAATAGATAAAATCTTTTTTTAAAAAGCCACCCTGAAAAATTATGGGATCTTGTGCTCAAAAGCTCCCCAATCCTCCGGCCACCTTGGCACTCTGGGGAAATACGGCGCTCGGGGATCTGGAATAACCTTCCAGGCGAGCTTCAGAGCACTCAGTTCCTTCATGACCCCAGGGAGAACTGTGGCCCTTGTCATCGGGCCTCTTCTTTCCTTGCCTCTCATCTACTTCCTCATTTCTTTTTCCTTAGCTTTGGACACCCAGCCGCCTTTAGATTTTTCTTTCGACCTCGCCATTGTCCAAGCAACAATTGCCCCAAAGTTAATCGGCTGAGGGAGACCTCATTCAAGGCTATTGCAGTAGGAGAGAGCCCAGGCCGGCCTGAGCTCCACTCTGCTGATGCCACGCGTGAAAGAGTTTTTAGGACCAGGGACGGAGTAGGCGACACAGGACATCTGTGTTTGCTAACTGGCCTTCCCCAAAGGGGCACGGAACAGTACGCTCTCTTGTATCTTCCGCACAGGAGGCAGCTTTGTTACCTGGAGGAAGGTTCGAGCACCACAGGGCTCCCCCTGCACCCAGAGACTGGAGATGGGGCACCAGCTCCCGTTGATGGTGCCATTTCAAAGGGATGGCTCATGTCCTTGAGAAAGGCAGTCCTGGGTTATAAAATGGTCTTTCATCTTTTTGGTAAAGGGCAATTTCTTAAAAGATATTTTATTGTATATGGTCTGACAGTTGTTCCACTTTTTCTCCCTTTGCCCGCCCACCTCCACCCCACCCGCCCCCCGACTTCCATAACAAGTCCCCTCACTGTTGTCCATATCCAGGGACCCTTCGTATATGTTCTTTGGCAACTCCTTTCCCTTCTTTCAAGTGGTCCCCCCCACCCCTTATAGCTGTCACCCTGTTCCATGTTTCTGTGCCTCTGGTT
>PVJD01019234.1:0-12240 GCA_004026545.1 Mormoops blainvillei | reverse complement strand
ATGGAGTCAAGAGTAAGGTAAGTTTCCTAACTTAACAAATGATGTTTGAGCACCTGCCTCGTGCCACGGACTGTGCTAAACGGGGGCATACAGTAACCAAGCAGGCAGCCCAGAGGCCCTCTCCCAGCTCCCAGCAGGCCCGGCCCAGGGCCCCAGCTCGGGGCTTTCCTGGCCTGCCCCCATCCACACCTTCCAGCCCTCGGCCGGCTCCTACAGGCGATGGTGCAGGTGGAGGGCGTCAACGACGAGGCCCCAGTGTTTATGCAGCAGCAGTCAGCCGTCTGACCCTTCGGGAGACTGCAGGCATTGGCACTTCCATCATCGTCATCAAAGACACAGACCGAGACACTGGTGAGAGGAGGGCAGGGCGTCTCGTCCCCAGAGTGACCCTCCCCAGCTACACCCCCTCCCCCCACCCCTGCAGGGCCTGCCCTCCTCAGGGCCCCTCAGGTCCCCCTTCAGCTGCCCCCAGGCCATGGAGCAGCTCCTTGGACAGTCTTGGTGGTGTCCTCACCAGATGCCCGGGACTAGGAGGACTGGAGCTGGGATATTGTCCCAAACTCTGCATGGAGACAGGAGAGGTCACAAGTCTGGGAAGTCCAACTTTGTCATCGCAGGACCCGGTGGCTCCCAGCTAGCCTTTGGCGAGGGGCCGGGTCAGGTTGAGAGAGGTGAAGGACTTACCAGAAAGTTGGTCGAGGCCTGCTCCTCCAACCAGCCTCTGTTGCGGCCCTGGCACACGTAGGCTTTCAAGGGGTGCTGTGCTGGGCTCTGCAGGACAGTGGTCTGCCCTGGAGGGAACCCGGATCTTGCTGAGGGCCCCAAGCTCCAGAAGTAGCCACGCTGAGCAGTGCAAAATGAAGGCGAAAGTGGCCAGGTCACTGTGCCCTCTTCATGAGGCCTGGCTGTCGGGGTCGGGGATACGGCCAGAGAGGAGCTCTTTCCTGGGGGTCGCTGTCCCGCCGGAGCAGCTCTGAGTTTCCCAGTTCCTGCACCTCCTTATGGTCAGTGTGCTGAAGGCTCCCAGCCCAGCCCCGTCAGTGTCCCCAGAAAACTTGGGGCTCCGGGCGGGATAGAAAGAGAAATAGGTCTCACACTCTCAGGTGGATTTCTCTTCCATTTACACAGCTCAGGTCAGATGCCTCACTGTGGTCCAGAGGTTCATGACCTTTTCTGGGTCGGGAATTATTTTGAGAAACAAGTAAAAGCTATGGAGCCCTCCCCAGAAAAATGCACATCAATTCAGAGTTTTGCAAAATACTTCCAAGGACTGCTACTACTTCCTAAGTGGTTTAATGACCATTCCCCCGTAAGTCTATGGACTTCGGCTAAGGACATTCACCTCTAGCTCTTGGCAGAAGGTTGGATTCTAAGACCGAAGAATCTGAGGTGAAGGAGTTGGAGAACTGGGAGGTGTCTCTGGTACTGGAACCCTTTGGCTGGAGGGACCAGTGAAGACTTGGTCACCTCTGAGGGTTCTGCCCCAGGGAATCAGGCACTTTTTAGGTCAACATTCTCACTGCAAGAGATCCTTCCCCTCCCCCACCCTCTCTGTCTAAATACCCAAGAAAGGTGCTTGAGTTTAAATGTTGAAGATCTAGGAGCAAAACAGCTTTGGCATATTTTTCATGCCCGATGAGGCCTCAGAGGGGGTTCAACAGTGAGTGCTGGGCCTTGCCATCTACATAGACCTCAACCCTGTCCTCTGTTGCATCCCTTAGGACAATTCAGGCTACAGGTGGGGAGCAGTGTATGCTGGGTAGGTCAACCATGATCCCTCACCCTGTTCCTCAGGGATAGCATTGGGTGTGCTCTGCGCACCATGGGAAGCCACAGGGAAGCCCCACCCCCACCCGGGACTGCACCACCTCTTGTGTCCTTCTGCAGGAAACAGTGGCCTGATAAATTACCACATCCTGTTGGGCACAGGGGGGACGTTTGAGATTGACAAAAGCACGGGGTTTATCAACACTGTGGATTACCTGGACTACGAGACCAAGTCCAGCTACCTGGTGAATGTGTCTGCCACTGACCAGGCACCCCCTTCAACCAGGGCTTCTGTAGCCTCTGTATCACCCTGCTCGATGAGCTGGATGAGGACGTGCAGTTCCCCAGTTCCTCCTATGAGGCTGCCATCTTGGAGAAGCTGGCACTGGGCACGGAGATTATGAGGGTTCAGACCTACTCCACCGACATCAACCAGATCACCTATAGCTCTGACGCCCACGCCAGCGCCCAGGCCAAAGACCTCTTCTAGACAGATGCCTACACGGTGAGGGAGACTGGGGCAGGCACCACAAGGGCTCTCCCTAGGAACAGGGAGCTCATCCCTAACCAACATTCATGAAGTTTCTTCTATACACACAGCATTCTCCTCTTTGTCATAAAGTATCTTTGAGATAAACATCCTTGCAATACATCCCTTTTAATATTCAAGGGTAAGACAAAGTTTATACTTAGGCAACCTAACACCCTTCTTGTTACTAGACAATGAAAGCTATTCAAGTCATCATGTTTCCCTTTATACCTTAGCTGTTAGGAAGCTCCAATATAAATTTTGTGCTTCACTGCAGTAGCGAGTTTAACTGGGTGTCTGGTGCAGTTCTCTCTCATCTGCTGCCTGGTTCTTACCTTTTTATCTTTGCTTTAGTGTGTTTTTGTAAAAATTCCTTCTCTGAAAGTGAGCATGGTAACAATCATCACAATGTACAAGGCCTTGGGAACACAGTGATGACTGAGATCCTTCCCAGGCCCCCCAGAGTTCCCAGACTAGGAGGAGAAGTGGGGATAACCAAGGATACAAATCAGAACACCGCAAGGGAAGCTGTGAAGAGAGCTGCCACAGCAGTGTAATGGAGGGTCTCTGGGGCCCAAACAAGAGCGAGCATACCTGGCTAGGTAAGCAGGAAGCCTACTTGGAAGAGGTGGCATCTGAGCGGAACTGAGAGAGCAGCAGGATTTCAACTTACAGAGATTCACAGAAAGGCTATGTCAGGAAGAGGGAGGGATGTGGAGGCAGGGCCGTGAGGCAGAATGTTCAGGATTAGTAGAGTCTGGTTTGGCTGAAGCACGAGTCTGCTTGGGGGTGGGACAGGCTCTGCCTGGTGGGTACAATGTTGTAACTTGCACATCTGGGACTCTCCCTGCAGGGTGTGATCACAGTCTAGGGTCTGGTGGACCAGAAGAAAGGTGGCTTCTCTACCTTGACAGTGGCGGTGGATGACAGTGGCCCCAAACCAGACTCCACTGTGGTGAGTGGGTCCTCGGGTGAGAGCCCCACAGGTGCAGCCTGTCACCTCTCAAGGTACCCAAACCCCACGTCTTCACCGGCCACCCAAACTTGCAAGCCAGGTAGTGGGCGAGGGTTTTAATGGTCTAGGGGTGGTGTTGCAGCCAGTCATGCCACACCTTCCAGGGCAGCCTGGCTAGGATGAGACCTCAGACAGGTTGGGGGGTGGTGCATCCTTGACAGACCACTGCTGGAAATGGGAAATGGGAAATGGGAAATGGGAGAGCTGCAGACGCTAACCACCTCTGTCTTTGTCTTTTCTCTCCCTTGGCCTCCTCCTACCAGCTGTACTTACAGAAAGTGAGTAACCTATGGACTGGGACTCTTCCCCATGATACTTATTGGCTGTGACCAGTGCTGGCTCAGGCCCTGAGTGGTGCTGGACCTTCCTGCCTCCCCTGAAGAGAGGACACGTGCAGCGGGTCCTGGCTCAGATCCTTCACAACCATCCCAATTCATCTACTTCCTCGCCTGAGTCCAGGTCCTTCTTTGGCTTGTAGCCCATCCCCAGCTTTGCCCTGTCTGCCGTCCATGTCCTGCTGGGCCTCCGTGGGATCCTGGGGTGGAGGGTGCTCTAACCAGGAGTAGGTGGAACACACAATGAAATGAGCACCGAAGCCTCATCTCAGCTCTGCCCCTTATCAGCTGTGTGACACAGACAAGTTGTTCAACCTCTCTGTGCTTCCTTCCCTCGGGCCTAAAATGAGGATCAGGCCCGCAACTCTGCCTTCTTCAGAAGACCTGAGGAAGACAGTAGAGGAGATGGCGGATAGGAAGCACTTTGTCCATGAGGCTTGGAGAGAGGTGTGATGGGAGTGGCATCTGTAAAGGGGACTCCTCCCTCTCTTAGGGGTTGGTGTAAGGAGCGTGTTATACTACAGCATGTTGAAGAGGAGAACGCAGTGCTGGGGCCTGGGGAGTGCTGGGCAAGGGCAGCGGTGGTCATGGTGTGAGTCAGGGCCCTCCGGGGCTGTAAGGGAATGCAGGGGAGACCATGTGCTGGGGCACTTTGGGGAGGGTGACCCCTCAGGTCATGGGTTCCTAGGAGGGTAGGAAGGGCAGGCAGGTGACTCCAGGCTGGGGGTTGAAATGGAGGTGGGTCCTGAGGGGGAGGTTCACTGAACTGGTACCCTACAATGAGAATGAGAACACTGAACCATCAGTTTGGTATGGGCACCAGCCAGTCCAGTCCAAGGCCAACTGCAGACCACATGACGTGTCCAGCTCTCCATCAGCCTTGTTACAACCATGTTTTCACTCCTCACTGAGTCCCTGTCACGTTAGCCTAAAGGGATGGGAGCCAACCCAGTAACCAGGCTAAGAGCCAAATGCAGCAGCTTTGGGTCCTTCACCCCTAGAGGGGCCTGGCTCCAGTGGCCCTGGTTGTGGCTTGGCCTTACTGCAAGGCCCCTCCATCCAGGGGACCAGCCTGGGGGTATGTGAGCCCACAAGCAGCACTGCCCCTACACAGCCCACTCCATCCCCCAGGGGTCCCAGAGGGCAGCCAGCGAGCAGAACCCTTGGTGGTGGTCAGGGGGCGGGTGCCCTGTGTCCTGCAGCTCCTTGCCCTCCCGGTCGCAGGAGCTGGGACTCAGGAAGGTTACATGGGGCCCTTTCCTGGGGACTCAGCAGCCTCGTCTGTAAAATGACCCAGTTCTTCCTCACCTTTGCTGCCGTGAGAATTCCAGGATCTGAGGACAGGTGGAGACTGTGCAGCTGGGATGCTCCTTCTGAGCCTGTGGCAGCACCTTCCTGGACCAGGCCTCCCGCCCACTTCCTCTGCATGGGCTGGCGAGGGCATTTCAGAGCCCACATTCCTGTGCAGGCCCCTGTATTTCCACAGCCACTTCACCCTCTTCCAGGCAGAACTCCCACCCCCTGGGTTCTTCTCAGAGGCTTCTTGGGGCCCCTGCCCCAGATACACCAGCCCTGTTAGCCCCAAACTTGTTTGAGGTGCTAGGGTGAGGACAGGTTGAGGGCCCTTTTAGTGATGCTACCACTTCCTCTGTGGGGCCGGAACTCCAAACCACAGCTCACCCACCTGACTCTTTGCCTGCCCCAGGAACCCCCATGGGCCCCAAGAAGGGTGGAGAGGCAGCAGGAAGGGGCAGACTGGGGGTGGGGGCTCTGTTGTAAGAGTTCATGAGTGTAACACCCTGAAGCCTCCAGGGGGTAGAGTAGGTAGATTTGGACCAGGAGGTCCTGGCTGGGGGCACAGACCCATGTCTGATTCCCGTAGACCTTGACATCTGCCCTTCCTCCTCATCTGCCGAGAACCTCACAAACACGGCGGCCCGCAGAGCAGTGACCGCAGGGGGAGCACTTGCTGTGGGCCTGGCTCTGGGCCAGGCTTACGGCGCGGCAGGAAGACAACATCCGACACAGCCCCTGCCTTCAGAAGCCTAAGATACAGTGGGCAGAAACTGTTACACCAGTAACTATGGGCCAGGAGAGAGAGCTGATGGTGCGATGCTAGGGAACTCAAGGAGGACTCCCCTGAGGAAGTAACTCAAGCAGATACCCCCGAAAGCATAGGCGTTTACACAGCCAAGAAACAAGAGCATTGCAGGTCCTGTGCTGAGAGAAAGCACGGGGAGTGCAAACAAGGCCTCGATCCAAGGGGGAGGCTTTGGGGAGGGTCAGAGCACAGAGGCCTTGCTTGTGTTTGCCCGGAGAACAGCATGGTGGGCATTGTTGTGCCTATTCCGCAGGTGAGCACCCTGGGGCTCCAGGACTTCTTGGAACTCCCTGACCGAAATTTACGGTGGATAGGCAGAGTCTTGGAGCCCGAGATCATGCCTCCTTGCCAGGTAGGAAGCAGGACAGGGGTCAGCCCTTAACTTTTTGCTTGCTTATGTGTTTCCCCCACTAGCGCCCCAGTGCTGTAGGTGTTCTCGCCACTCCTTTCAGTAGATGAAAAAATGGAAACCAGAGGGGTTGAATAACTTTTTCCAAAATCACACAGCTAGTAAGTGGCGGACTTGGTCCTGCTGCAAGGCTTGGGCTTGTTGTCTTGTGGCTTCAAAAGCTACCTAAAGAGAGGGGAGTGTGGCTAGGATCGAGGCCAGAGAAGAAGGGGAAAAGCCTGATGGGGGCGGGGGGCAGGTGAGATGAATCTCCTGGGCAGGGCGTGAAGTTCTGCAGGGAGAGTTTCATCAGGGAGGCAGGGGGGCCTCTGAGCCCCGGAGCCCCAGGCCCAAGGAGGAAGATGTGGTCTGGCCTGGGGAGGAGGCCGGGACCAGGATTCCTAAAATCCGAGCCTCCTCCTGCCCTACTTGATCATGCCCTCTCATCAGTGAACCTAAGGGGCACCTGGGGTTCAGGCCTCACGGCCTGTGGCCATTGGCCCTTGGTCATCTATGAGCGGGAGGCTACACCCACCCTGGTGCTTTCTGTCTGGCTCGCTATCCAGACCCTGCAGGAGAAGCCTGAGTGGTAGACACTAAACAATATGCTTTTGCATGCACTGAACATGCTCCTGGTTTTTATCTGGTAGGTAGAAAGTCCACTCTCTTCCCCTGCTGCCCGCTCCCCACAGGGACCCCGGATCTGCCTGTGGCCTCCCAGCTGCTGAGCCCCGTTCCCTTCCCTCTAATCCAGGTGTGCTAACAAAGAGGCCTTCAGGCAATAGCTGGCTGTCAGAAGCGTTGTAGCCAGCCTGCACATATTTTTTTCTTTAATTGTTATTAATTACCACCTAATTCCATTAAAAAAAAAATCTCTATTCCTGGTTCCTCTTGAAAAACAGGAAGCTACGCCAGTGCCAGTCTGGCCCCTTCCCGCCCCCAGATCTGGGGCTGAGGAGTCTCCCTCCCCTTTGGTCAGGCCCCGTACCTTCCAGTTCTCCCAGGTCCACCGCCTCTGAGTCCCCCGGACCCTTCCCTGACTTCCCAGCTGCAGCATTTGAGTGTGTGCAGCCCTCCCCTACCAGACTCCTAGAAAAAATGTACTCAGGGCCTTCGTGTAAAGCCAGGACCCGCCTAGGCAGCTCTAGAAGCTAGGTGGTATACCAGAACTGACTGGAAGTCTGGTCCCCAGTGGACCCATGACAGGACCCTGGTGTTCGGGGCTGGGGAGGGGAAAGAGGCAGGAGGTCTGTAGTAACGTTCACCGCCCCCGCCCCAGGTGTATGTCACTGTGCTGAATGAGAATGATAACAGTCCCCAGTTTGACTTGACCACTGACATGGCTCTCAGAGTGCCTGAGGACTGCTCCGTGGGCAACATGTGGCCACTGTCAAAGCCTGGGACCCTGATGGCAGCAGCAATGGGCAGGTGGGCATTGAGTGAAATAGCCCAGATCTGCTCTCTCAGTAGGGGATTCCCATAGACCCTCCATTGCAGGGGGCCATCTAAGCCAGCCCCCACTGACCAGGAAGCAGGGGTCATCCATGCTCTGCCCAGTCCCAGGCGGGACCACCTTCCACTCACCCCAGTCCGTGGTCAGAAAGGGAGGCAGAGCAGTGTAGGTGGTTGGTCCTGCTTTAATTGAATGAATGTGGACCCTGGTGACCAACCACAGCTCAGTCCCCGACAGCGAGCTGAAAGCAGTGGGGGTTCAGCTTTCCTTCATCACCCTTATGCACAAACCACATAGCATCTCACCCCAGTGTGCCAGCCGTGGGGCCAGTCCTCCTGACTTGGCCCCAGGTCTGCCAGAGGATACACTGCTCCCCACCCCTGTTTCTTAGGCCCGATCCCACAGCAGGAAGCCCACCCCGAGCTCCTGGTTTGGACACCCCTAGGATAGAAAGAGCATGATAGAGCACGTCCATGTTCACATTGCTTTGATCTGTCTTATGACTTGGGTTTAAAACAGTAGCACACCTCAGGGAGACAGGGAGACATTGGCTTTGTGGTCAGAAGCATGTGAGTTCAAACCCTCATTCCCTTGGACACTTGCGAGTTGTATAACCCGTTGTTTCGCATTTCTGAGCCTTCTGTCTGTGAACTGAAGAGGACAGCTCCCATTGACAGAGTCACGTCACACGAGGGCACGGGCCTACTCCAAGCAAGGGCTTCAGAAGTGCCGGTGCTTCCCAGTCCCTGCCCTGGGCAACTTCAGTGCCTTGGGGCTCACAGCTGCCTCCTGGTCCCTAGACCGGTGTGTTGACACCCCTGCCCAGGAACCTGCCACAGGACCTGCAGTGGGCCCACCACCCCCATATTGAGGGAATAACTACTTCTACAAAACATACTCTCATCTCAAATGCCCTTGCTAAGCAGAGGGCACAGCTGGTCAGGGGAATGCCCCTTGGCCTACCTGGACACCTGTCCTCCCCACTTCCTCACCACTTGCTCTCCTCCCTGACAGGTGGTTTTCTCCCTGGCCTCAGGCAGCATCACATGGGCCTTTGAGGCTGTCATCACCAATGACTCCATTGGTGAAGTGTTTGTGGCCAGGCCCATGGACAGAGAAGAGCGGGACCAGTATATCCTCAAGGTGGGGAACAGCCCCGTCAGGCTCACGGTTGAGCATCCTGGAGAATGCTTGGTCCATCAGCATATCCTGGCAGTCAGCTTCCCTGCTGTCGCCAAGCACCATAGGGCAGGCAGCGCCTCAGGGCCAACAGCATGAGTGAGGCCGACTGGCGGGGAGGGCCTCCTGGGCGGGGGCTCTGGAACCAGAGCAGGAAGCAGCAGAGGTGCCCGTCCCTGCTGTGGGAGCCAGGAGACAAAGCCAGGCAGGGCCCTGACTCTTCCACAAACACGGTGTGAAACTTGGGCACATTGTCAACTCTCTCTGGGCCTCAATTTCTCCTCTTGTGCAATGGGCAGAAAAACCCCTGCCTGGCCTGCCTCGCTGAGGTGAGGAGTCATGAAGACCACCATTGTTGCTGTGACCGGCATGTTTCCCGTGGGTCCCTGGGGACCGCGGGCTGTGCCTCTGCAGGAGCCTGAGCCTCTGAGCACTTCAGCTGCCCTGCAGGCATCCAGGAAGCACCAAGGCTCCCCGGACAGGCTCAGTTGGAGGTCAGGGTCGCTTCAAAGATCATCTGAGGCTCTTTCTCTGTTTGCCAGAGTGAAAATCTAAGTGCATGGAACAGGGGACTTTGAAGCTAAAAGCAGGGGCCCCGGGTCTGGTTGTAGGCCTGGGGTTATGGTCACAGGCTGGCACAGCCCAGAATCCAGTCAGGGGTAGGGTTAGGTGGTGAAGACTGGGCATACCCATGTCAGGCTGCAAATGAAGGTCCCAGGTCAGACAAGAACTGGACAAGAATTGTCTATAGGACAGGGAAGAAGGTAAAAGCCTTAGAAAGAGTCCAGAGCTGGCGGCCCCCGGGGGGCAGCCGTTGGCCAGTGAGCCTGCCTGCCCCCGCAACCCTCCCCACTGAGTAGATAGCACTTTTGGAGTACATATTCCTGATCCTAACCCGGCCTGAATCAGACACCCCTTCCTCACAGGTTGTGGTATCTGACTGTGGCACCCCTCCAAGGAAGAAGGAACACATCCTGCAGGCGACCATCCTGGACATCAACGACAAACCCCAGGTGATCGAAAATCCCTTTGGATATAACGTCAGTGTGAATGAGGTGAGGGCAGCTCTGGCATCCATACAGACAGACCTTTGGGGTAGACAGTGGGCATGAGTGCACCACCCAGCACCTGTTTAAATTTTAAATGTCTGCTGGCCCACTAGTCTCTCAGGCCCCGGGGATGGGGACAGTGGCTTATTCATAATTCTAGTCCTAACGCCTAGGCTAGGTCCTGAAGTACAACATTGTTTTGTGGTAGGAGTGAGGAGGAGAGGTGAGGGAAAGGAGAAAGTGGTCTTCTGCTCCAGCAGGGAACTGAGGTTACCCTGGGAGAACTGCTTTTTAAAAAATCAGTTCATTATTAGGTCCTAAAATTGAGCCCCTCCAGGATAATGTTTGCCCTGGCCTTGCTGGGTATCATGCCAGGTTGAATGTTCACGAAGGCAGGATGGCATAGGGGTTTAGAGGCCATCTCTCAGGCCAGCTGCCCACAGTTCAAACCCTGGCTCTGCCTCTGACTGGCTGTGGGGCTTGCACACGTTTCATACTTGCCACGCAGTTTTCTCATCTGTAAATGGGGATGGCACCAGGACTTAACATGTAGGGTTGTAGAGGGAAGTTGATGAGTTAACACAGCCCCAGCATGTAGTAGGTGCCCACAGGAGGTTTGCCACCATCACCTGCATCCTCTTCCTCATGGCTGCAGCATAGACATCAAAGCTTTCTCGAGATCCAGGTGAGGCCCTTGGGTGTGCAGACTGGTGTGCAGAAATCTTAACCACGACCACTGTGCACCAGTCTGTTTCCACGAACATATTCAAGCCAATGTTCATTTCCGTTCAAACTGAAGTTCTTTGGCCCTTCTGAGAGACAAGGGAAAATGACAGCCACCAAACCGTTAATCAGTACTTAATTTGAACTTCCCAAGGAAGCTAACAGTGAAAACTCTCGTGGCCCACATCGTCATCTTCTTTTTCACATTCTGAGGTATAGAATTGAGCAGAACTGCTGCCTGGAAACCATCATCATTCCGGTGCTCCCACAGAGGACAATCCTAATGTGAGAGGTTTTCCACAATCAAGGCCTCGGTTTTATGGTATTTTACTTGAGACACTCTCAGATGACTTTGCAAAGAACATGTTTTATCTCAGTATAGGTAAGGGTATTCCTCTCTGTAAGGAGACCTTGTATTCAGGAACTGTGGTCTCTCCTGGTAAGCGGTCATCACCTCAGTTTGTGTGAATTCAACTCAACACACTTCTGGCAATGCATAATATATTTGAGAGCATGACAGGCAGACTGAGACTGATTATGACCCACCTTCAGGTGTATTGGATACAGGAGCTTCTGCTACATCCCCGTTTCAAGAGTTTTAATTCAATATATTCAAATACCTTGGCTACAATGTGTGTCTTGGTGTGAAAGGATACTTACCTGAATAGAGTGGAGAAAATGTACCTCTCATGGAAAACCCCCTGTACGTGATGGCACTACTACATCCAAGCTTGTAGCACTCAATGATTCTCAGAAGCTGCATGGGGCTTTGGAAGTCAAGTGACTTTGTCTTTGAGAAACAGTGCCTACCTGGCTGTGTCACAGGACAATGAAGACACCTGAAGCCCTAACTGTCTTCCCTCAAAAGAATGTGCATTTCTACGTTTCTGGGAGGAACTAACGAATTTTGCACTGAAGTCTACAGAACATTAGGCCAAATTTTCACAGTGCTCACTGAAGGAATGTGTGTCTCTACCAGGATATCCTCGCTATGTACCTTGAATTCAGGCTGAAGTGAAGGCTCCTCTTTACATTTCCAAAAATTGCAATAATTGCAACCAAGAAGGTAAAGAGGAGTTTATTCCAGATGCCGTGTGAAGCTGAGTTGAACCCAGTGCTGCCAACATGTTTGTCTGTGCGTTCACGTCCTCGCGTGAAGGACTCGCCAGAGATTTTTCTTACACTCCAATCCCAATCCAAGGCTGCCTGAGGCCCAGGCTCAAAGAAAAGGCTGCAGGCAAGTATGGCCTTGGCTCTGAAGTATGTTCCACCAGACAGTGCCAAAGGTCTTTGAGAAGAATAGCTCTAACGGCAGTCCTTGTGGACTGATGTGTCGCATTAAGAGGAGAAAGTGCATTTTGGAGCTACAGGCCTTGCTGCTCTGAGACCCAAACCCCGCTTTCTGTGAATCACACGTAAGCGTGGCCAAACACTTTCCTGCGGCTTTAAGTAAATGAGAAGTGGGCTTGGGATGATTAGCTGACTCCTCGGTTTCTACTTTACTCATGAGGCTCAGCACCATAGCCAGTTTGAGAAGTTGAATTCAGGTCCTAAGCTCATTTTGATCCAAGACCCTTCTCAGGCTGAACCTGTACATTGGCGATTACAGTGGGGAAAAGGCACCTTTTGCAGAGCCATCCATCTGAGGACTGTCCCTTCTGGTGCAGAACAGTAGCACAGGTTCATTGGCATCAGCTGTGT
>PVJD01019233.1:0-12240 GCA_004026545.1 Mormoops blainvillei | reverse complement strand
TCCTTTTTTTTCTTCTCTTCCCATTAGTCTATGCAAGGCATCGGAGTGGCAGTTAAATTTGCTATTGGGTTCCCAGGTGGCAGAGCATCGAGACAGAAGGGCCGTTCCTCAGAGGCCCTGGACTTCCAAGCTGGGCGTAGTAACTAGACGCAGCTCGGGGCGGACACCTTTTGGGGAAAGGAGGGAGAGATTGTGTTTTCGGCCATCCACGAAGTGGTTATGGCATGTGAAGCTCCTCCAAGCTAACAAGCAAATATAAGGAATTAGATTGTGTGTGTGCACGTGCGTGCGCGTGCGCGAGCCCAGTGGTGAGCCAGGCTGGAGAGTGCAATGGCTGTCCGGTCATGACCTGCCCAGCAGCCTCCTCTCTTCTTCTGCATCATGATTTGGGGGGGGATTGCCTCTCCCCCACTCTACATGGTCCCGGTAGAGTCACTAATCGTGGTACCCCGGATAATAACCACCCCTCCATGCTGCCAAAGGGCCCCGAGGGGCTGAGAGGTCAGACTCTGCCCCAGGCAGTCCAGTTAGGCCAGGGGGAGAGGCCACTCTCGAGACTACGGATGCAACCAAAGGCCAGCATCTCATTCCAAGGCGAACAGCTTGGGCTGCATGTGAGGGAGTCGCATGAGGTATTCTGCATTAATAGTTTGTGTAGTTTCTAGTCACCTAGAAATGAGGACAATAAGCCCTTTCTAAATCAGAGTAACAGATGAAGGTCAGCTTCATTCCTGGATCATTTTAAATATTGGAAAATTCCTCCAGAAATGCAGTCTTACGGACGATGGGAAGCAGTACAGTGGTCCCCCAAAGAGTTGAACACAGAACTGCCACTCGGTCTGGCCATCCCCCTTCTGTGCGTCAGCTCAAAAGAATCGGAAGCCGGGTCTCAGAGAGATGTTTGAAATCCACGTTCCTGGCAGCATTAGTCTCAGTTGCCAGACGGTGGAAGCAACCCGAGTATGTGTCAATAGATAAAGAATGGGCGATATATACGTACAATAGGGTATGATTCACCAGAAAAAAAGGAAGGGTATTTTGCCCCGGCTGGTGTGGCTCAGTGGACTGAGTGCCGCCCTGTGAACCAGAGGGTCGTCGGTTCGATTCCCAGTCTAGGGCACATGCCTGGGTTGCAGGCCAGGTCCCCAGTAGGGGGCGCACGAGAGGCGACCGCACATTGATGTTTCTCTCCCTCTCTTATTCCTTCCTTCCTCTGTCTCTAAAAATAAATAAATAAAATCTAAAAAAGGAAAGAAAAAAAAAGGGCATGTGGCGCATGCCTTGATGTGGATAAACCTTGAAGACATTTTGCTCAGTGAAGTGAACCAGTCACGAAAATGAAAGTACTGTCCGATTTTACTTAATGTGCAGGACCTGGAGAAGCCAAATTCCTGGAGACAGAAAGTGGAACGGTGGTCGTCCCGGGGGGAGCAAGAGAATGGGAGTTAGGGTTTCATGGGGACCGAGTTTCAACTTTGCAAGATGAAAAGCGTTTTGAAGGAGCATGAAGGTGATGGTTGCACAAACATGTGAATGTATTTAATGCCACCGAACGACACGCTTAAAAATTATTAAGATAATAGGTTTTATGTGTATTTCAACACATGTAAAGTAAAAAAAAAAAAATCAGAAACGCAGTTTTGTGATTTTTAAAGATCTACAGCACTCTGGGTAGACAGTTTTTAAAGGGTAGAAGGACCTGCATCAAGGGACAGGTTTTTTTAGAAAGTTGTCTTTGGCACATGGTTTGAAAACTGGTGACGCTCAGTCTGTTTTAAACACCTTCTGAAATCTGAGAATCCCGCGTGAGATTTGATCCTGTGTACGGAGGCCGAGCAGTGCAGACAACACTGGGACATTCGCCCTCCCTCTGTCCCGCAGCCACACACACCGAACTGGGACCTGTTAAAAGATTTAAACATGGAGGCCATCGGACTGGGTCGCTCTCATGCCCGGCTATCCTGCAACAGCAAGCCAAAACCTCAGCCAATCAACGCACGCCCGTCTAAGACAGCGAACTTGAGAGCATCTAATCACCAACAGCCGATAGGGCAACCTCTTAAGCTATAACCAACCGAATAATTACTTTGTTTTTGCGTCTTCGCTGTAAACACCCGCCCTTCCCCCGCCACCGCCTCCCGAAGGGTTCTCTTCGACCGCTTTCGTTTGGGCCCTACCTGATTCCAATTTGTGTATGCTCAAAGTAACTCTAGAAAAAAAATTATTGTGCCTCCCCAGTTTACCTTTTAACAGACCTTGGGAATGAGCTCTGCCCGTCAGCCTGCCTACGACGCTGGGGTTCTTGGACCTGCGCGAGGGGCGGCACCGTTCTATCTAAAAGGGCAGCACAGCTCAAGCCCTCTGCTCTCCAGGGCACGGTGAGGGTGGGTGAAGACCTGTTGCGTCCACCCCCTGCTGGGAGTGCCCGGGGGGCCTCTCTGAGCCACAGCAACCTCTCACACTCAGGTTAGACCCCCAGTGGGCCATGCTGGAGGCAGGATTTGAGGCCTAACTCTCTTTCAGCTCCTTTAGTGACCGTACCAGGTGCTAATCCATGGTGGAATGTCTGTCATCTTTCCGTCTCTGAAACGGGGGGAGCCAAGAATCTGATCTGTTTGGAACCGGACGGTGGCACGGGGGGTAGAGGGGGCGGGAGGATGCAGAGCAGGAAACAGTGGAAATAGAATTAGGGTATATATAATGAATATCAGACTCTTCCAGGAATAAGTGAAATGTTACATCTCCGTTCTATTTTAAATCGATTTAAGTCCAACTGGGTACACATCGCACCAAGATGGAGACGGGACCCTGGCGGGCCCGCCTTGGACCGGCTTATAGTGAGTGGGCTCTTGACATCGTGCAGGGAATGCACAATGCACAACACGAGTCCAGGTGATTGTGAGAGGGCGTTTATCACAGCTGGGGACAGTGAAACGAGGAAGGGCTTAGAATAGAAGAAGCAACAGGAGAGCCTGGGGGGCTCTGTTTTAGCTCCCTAGAAACGGAAATGAGCCAAGGCCAGCTGCTTTGGCTCACTGGCAAGTCAGAGAAAAGGGGGCCTCGGAGACGGGTTCACAGGGTTAGCCTGGGACGAGCTGCCACTTGCCCCCTGCTCCGCTGGCTGCAAGTCTTCCGGCGTCCCCTAAGAGTTTAGGAGAGGCACACCCGTGGGGGAAGAAAGGCGTGGGTGTGCTTTCAAGAGGAAGAGGACACCCTGGGTCCCTCGGCTTGGACGTCTTAAAGGCCAGGAGTTTGGGGGAGGTCTTAGGGGAGGACCTCGATAGAACAGTCATCAGCTTTACGCTGATACACCAAAATGAGCTTTATTCCCTCAATTTCATCTGCCCTTTGGTGTGTCTGCACAAACAGCAGTGCTTGGAATTCTGTTATTGTTATCTTCCTGCGTCAAGTGATTTAAGCTGTTTACCCTCTGACGGGGGAGGAGAAGCGCAAACCCTTTACTCTTAAGCATCCTTGGTTAGGGAAGGTGGGATTATGCGATTTATTAGACAGCTTGGAAACTGCTTGGCCATGTGACGGTCTGCCTCAGTTTCCCTAGTCCACTTGCCCTGGCTGACTGGCCTGTCTCAACGGCGATGACAACAGCCTCATTAATAGATAGGCTCCACATCTTTCCCGGTCTCTTGGGTTCCATGAAAACTTCAGGGGCCTACGGAACCCCTGGAGTTAGGTCTGGGGGTTTAATTTCGCGGTGGCCATGGGAATGGCTGCAGATGCCCCCATTTCCCAGTGTAGCTGCCTCGTCGAGCAGCCTTCCGATTCTTACCATTCGGGGACCTAGAGATTTTTGCCACGCCTGGGAACTTTCGGAATCCAGCCTGGCGGAGACACCATGCAGCCGTTCTCATCCTGGGGGTCTTGACACCTTTCAGTCAATGGGACACAGTTCACAGTAACGCCAGGGCCCCTGCCCTGTCACCCGTTTCCAGTGCTGAGCACCAGTTTCTAACCTCTATCACCCCCCAACGTCACTCTTCCTTTCCCCCCTCAAGGACATTAAGCATAATCTTGTCAAAGAGTTTAGGTTTTTGCAAAAGTCTGAAAAAGGCCTTGACTTCAGGCGGTGCCTGTATTCTGCTCCTACACAAATACCCAGGGGCGTGGAACTGCACAGGACCAGGTGATGGGACTCAGCTTGGAAGAAGAGAGACGGAGAGAGCCACACAGGTTAAGACCTCAAGCATTTCCTGGTCTGATGAGCTCTGAGCAGATCATGATCAGCGCTTTAAAAAAAAAGAAAGGATAGTGCAGAAAATATCAGGATACCCCACGTAGCGAGACTATGTGTTGTTTCAGACACTCAGCTGTTATGTTGGGAAAAGTTTAAACTATCCTACCAAAGATGAATGGGAGCCCAGGTATATGTATTAAAAACACAGCAAAACTCACAGGTGAACTGAACGTGCACCTGAGGTGGGGAAACGTGGGGTAGAGGCTGACCAGATGGGAACTGAAGCCAAAGTGTTGGTATATGTTGGTATTTGCAGTCTGCCGAAAGGCATTAACCAAAAAAAAAGAACATCTTGAAGGCAGGTAATCAGCTGCAGGGAATGTATCCAAGCGCAGTTTAGATATGGAAAGAGCTTCGCTCACCCATAAAGGTGAACGACGGCTGTGTTGGGCGCGAGCTTTGGTGTCTGAGGAGACGGATCTCACTCCCGTTGTAGCTGCAGTCCAAACGGCCGAATTCGAGGCTTGAGTTTCCCCACTTGGCTTCGACAACCTAAATTTCGGACATTCGAAATGGCCATGCGGGCTGTCATTTGTCCCCACCACTCACCTGGAAGCTTATCTTTGCTCCCATATTGATTTCTCTGGCTCTCCGTGGCGACCTCAGTCAGCTCATCATGAAGACGGATGCTCGGCGCTCGGTGGCATCAGCAGCCCTGGGTGTTCCTTGCAGGTGTTTGCCGGGCCATGCCCCAGGGCCCCCTGGAGGGGCTGTATCTGGCTCAGATAAGATAAGAAACTTTCTGATTTTCTGATTCTGCACCAAAAGGGAAGGAGCGGCGGCCTTTGCTATGATTAGTGGGAAGGAGCTGGAGACGGGGGTGGAGGTGATTCACTTTGAAAATGAATGATGCTTTCTTAAGATGAATTTGAACTGGCTGATGCGTAGGGCGCTGGTGGTGTGGAGATAGATACCAGGAGCAGATAGACTGTTTGCTCTTTGCAAGAGCTCGGTTCTCAGGGATTCAGTGAAAGTTCACCTTCTGAAAACAGACTAGCCGTGCTAATAGTTAATCGCTATATCCATTGGGAGTCTTTCCATTTCGAGTGATAGAAAGGTCATGAAACTCACAAACGTAAGTGTATCGTCATATATAACTGTGGGGTCTATGATGCCAAGTGGCACCTGGGGAGGCTAAGGGAGGACCTCCACCTGATACCCACACCGGGTCCAGGTTTTTGTCCCTGCACAAGAAGGGGTCCAAGTGCGAGAAGGGAAGACTTAGCCGAGCACAGTAGATTTATTAAAGTGAAAACGCACACTCAGGAAGTGAGAGCAGGGGACCTCGGAGAAGCAGACACCCCGACGGGGTCTGGGCAGAAGGTTTTTATTAAATGTAGCCAAGGGGGCGGACAGGGTGGTCCTTGGCTTCTGACACTGATGGCGTGGCTCTTGTCGAAGCTTGTCTTTGTCTTTTGCTTCTTTTTCGGTCCTCCCAGAACTAGCATGGCATTCTGCGGGGTAGAGTCGTCCCGCAACCGCAACGCAAATTTATTAAAAAGACATTATAACGGTCCTGTTGGTGGTCACTTTTAGGTCAACATGGCTGCCAAGTGCGGTTAAGACCATCCTGTGTCTCGACTAGAGGAAATTGGGGAGGTGGTAGCAGGGCCACAGGTAGTCAGTTACAGTCATGTCCGTGACGTTCCCGCCAGACGGATAAGGGGAGGGCTAGAGCCTGAGGCCTTTACCCCCTGTTCTAGCTTTCCTGCCTCGCGTGGAGTAAGCATTTGGCGCAGCTGATCACGCGGAGGGGCGCAGCTCGGGCCGCCTCAGACGGTGTCCACGGTGCTGCGCCAGGAGCCTGCACGGACAGGGGCCGTAACTGTTAAAAGCACGGACTGCATCCCAGTTTCAAACCTACCATCGCCACCCATGAGCTGGGTGACATGGGGTGAGGCCTTTGGTTGTGCTGACCCTCGGTTTCGTCACCTGTGCAACGGGGGGGTGGTGCTGAGGGAGTGGGAAGCTGGGTTGTGGACGTCCTCTGCACACAGCCGGAGCTTCATAAACATTGGGGATGGCTAAAGGACAGGGGCTGTTTTCCTCTGGCGCCACGGACTCTGTCCCAGGTCTCCTGGCAACAGCTCCAACGGCGTCTGTGGACCGTCCTTCCCTCAGCCTCGGCCATGTGCCAGTCTGGGACGAACAACCCTGGCTGAAACCAGTGTGTCCACTGCACTCTGGGACGTCAGTGATTGGCTCGTGGCCGTCTCCTGATCAGAGAGACCGTCGTGATTTTGTTATGAATGTCAGGACAAAGGTGTCTCCTGCTTCCCCTTGCCCACTGGATCTGAACCAGCTGGCAAGGGAGCTCCTTGTGTCATTTTTCAGCCACGAGAGACAAGGCCAAGGAAGAAAGGAGCCAACACACAGAGGCCGAAACCCGAGACCGAGGGGGAGGCTGCCGGTGACGTCATTTGAACCCCGGACCAGCCCACGCCCGGCCCTGGCTCAGACCCTTTGGTTCGATGACGATGATTTTTCTTTTTTGTCTTAATGAGTTTATCTTGAGTTTTCTGTCACTCGCTAGCGGACGCTATAGGTACGATTTGAGGTACGTTTTCTGGAAGCCGTAAAAGAGATTCTTCGAAAAGCCTGAGCGTCTTTTCGTTATTCCTGCCTGGGCTGCTCAGGAACTAGGTCCTAACTGTTGCCAGCGACTAATCCCTTCCTTCTGGGCATGGGGCTTCTCATACCTGGCGTGGGTTTGCGAAGAGTAAAACACTGTCTCACGCACCTACCCCTTCAAGAAGAGATTATTTTTGATCAAAAGAACCTTCGTTACAGGGGAAAAATTATACTGATGAGCCACAGGCAGGCTCCCGGCTGCTCAGTCCCTGCCCTGGCACATCGCTGAACAGACAAGCTCCCGTTGTCACCTCTGATGCTCCAGGGCACTTCAGGGTGCAGCCAGGAAAGAGACTCAGGGGACAGGAGGTAACGGGCCCCAGTCCTCGGTGTGATGCTGTCTGGGCCTCAGTAGAGGAGACTGATATTCAGAAGGACCCCCCGCTATTCAGCTATGGTCGTTCAGTCCAAACAAGCGACCCCATTGCTTTTCCAAAGTGCAGGGGGCGGTGCCCCCAGCGGCCCACTGGACCTGGGACATACAAGGAAGATGGAGATCGGCTGCTGCCACAGTTGCACTTCTGCTCCATGTCTCAAATGGAGTGGAAGTGAGAGCAACACTGCGGGGGGCTGAGATAACAGAGACCGTTGGGCAAGGGGCTGGGGGAGGAAGAAGCCTCTTTCTTCTCTTTTCTGAGAGACTGCCCCTTAAACCGGTTGGGCTGAGAAGCAGAAGATTGCAGGGAGCTCTCCGGTTAAGGCAAAAGAAGGAACGGGAGTCCTCTGTTGGTCAGTCGGAAGGCTGGGGCCTGGCTGGGGGACGGGAGCAGGCATGTTGGGTGCTCACCGTGTGCCCTGGGAAGGCCTTTGGGGGGTGCAACTCAGCCCAGTGAAAAATCACTGTTCAAACCGCCACTCCCTTGTACCAGCGCAAGTGGGTTCGTATCCTTATTTGGGGGCTATTAAAAACAAAGGTGAAAGTTGTCACGAAGACACAGAGAAATACACACACACCGAAAAGGGCCTATTTTTACAGCAGCTAGCATCAGAATTATAATCAGAGCACTTTAGATGGCTGGTTGGCTGTGCTTCCGAACGCTTTCTCCTTACTATTATTCAGCTGTGAGTCTCTCTTTGTGCACAGCCCAATAACACGACCATGCAGGAGTCTGCCGGTTAGGGGGATGCCGATCTTAGGCTCCTAAATGGATCGCTCATTACAGAATCTGTGTAGCGGGGACAATATTTTTCATTATTAACCACTTAGTTTTGTCTTCAGGAATTCTCAGTTCGGGTTGCCCCAGCGTTCACCCGTGAAGAGAGCCAGGCCTGGTGGCTTGGCACAGAGTTTCTTCGGTAGTACAGAGGGTGTCTTCGTTGGCTAGAGCGGCATAACGAAGAGCCCGGACTGGCCGGCTTAAACGGCAGACATCCGCAGTCTCACTGCTCTGCAGGCTAAAGGTCCAAGGTGTTGGCTTCTTCTGAGGCTTCTCTCCTTGGCTCGCAGGCGGCCACCTTCTCCCTGCATCTTCACACGGCCCTCCTTCTGCACGTCTGTGTCCTAACCTCGTCTTCCTCTAAGGACACCAGTCATGTCGCATCATGGCCCCGCTCTAAGAGTGTCATTTTAACTTAATCACCTCTTTAAAGGCCCTGTCTTTAAATGCAGTCAGTCACATTCTGAGGGACTGGGGGTTAGGACCTCCACATATGAAAATGGGGCACAGAATTCAGTTTACAGCAAAGGGGATTCCCCTTCTGAGTGAAAGCTGGGAGCCCTGGGAAGAGGAGGTTTGACATAGGGGAGGTCCTTGCAGTGAGGGAAGGACGCTTCCAGCCCAGAGGAGAGGGACGGACGAGGAGCAGGGGCATCAAACACCAGGGTCCTTGCGCCTCCCCCGTACCTTCATTTGCAGGCGCCCGACCTCAGTAGTGCTGAGCAGAGAGCCGTAGAGGTGTTGGGAGCTTGAACCAGCAAGGGCTGTGGACCAGCCCCCTGGGCACAGCCGGAGCGGGGCCACGGTTCTGAAGGAGCAGCCCGGCCTCTGACTCGGAGACAGGACGCCACGCAACAGGAGGGCGCACAGCCTTGGCTGAGGGTGAAGCCTGATGGGTGAACCCAGGCGGCACCCCGGGTCCCCACAGCCTGTACACGCTGTGCACAGGAGTCCCGGCGAAGGAGCAGACACGACAATGATGTGATGGGGATGCAGGCCCTTGTCGTGCCCTTGGCTGGGACCCGAGATTCCAGGGAGGTGCCGGCCCGACTCCCCCACAGACCAGGTGGCCAGGATGACCCCGAGGATTCTTTTAGGCTTGAAACCCCTTTTCCTCTCGGCGGTGAGGACACGGAAGTCCCCAAACACTCAGACGGCCTCTCAGGGAGAAGCAGAGGCAGAAGAAAGGAATCTGAGACACAAAAATTGTACTAGAAAGGGGCTGATCTCTTCGGCAAAGATCACCAAACTGTCAGAAACCGAGGGACTGCTGGCTGGGAAGTGGAATGCTTGTCCACCTCCCCTGCTCCTACCTTTTCGTGAGCTGGAGGGATGACGAGGAAAATTGGATCAGTTGTAAAGGAAGTAATAGAAGCTCTGTTTCCTTAGTACACTCCGGCGGAGTCGTATGAATTTGTGGTCCAAATACACCGGTTTAAAATTGTATAAAGTTATTTTAAATTTATTTTAATTGCACAGATAATACATTCATTTATTCTCATGGTAAAAACTTTAACAATACTGTTCAGAGAAGATCGCCGTGCCCATCTTTTTGCGTGTGTTTACATGTATAAATATGTATTTCAGTACGTCTATTGTGAACAATGCCTGAGTGCGGAAACACCAGGTGTTGCCCCGCCCATATCAGGCAGCGGCCCCTCCAGACGCCCTTGCGGTGACCGAACCATCAACCGGGCGCCCAACCTGGGTCTCTGATCCTGAGCAGGGCTCGAAGGCAAGCTTCACCTTCGAACTCCGCAGCCTGGACAGGCTTGCTGTTTGAAGATGTCCGGCTGTCTCTCCAGACCACAGTCCTCCTCAGCCTCTGGGACCTGCCTCTGTTTACCTCCAGGTCATTGGGATAAAACTGTTGACATGGCTCACGTTGGCACCTGCCATGCGCGTGGTGGGAGTTTGTTTCTAAAGAGGAATATTCAAAGGGAATGGGGATGAACCCTGTTACATTTCCAGCTTCGTAGATAAGGTTGACCAAGTGGAGAGCTCAAGTTACCCTTTAAATGATGACTTTGTGATGATTAATTCACCGCCTGATGAGATCTTCCATCCTCTTCTGTAAATTAGATTGTATTCAAGGTGTTAGGTGAGCTCCTGTCCCCATCCCAGGGCTCGTGGGCAGAGGCTCCCTGGAGGCCACAAGAAGAAGATAGAGGGAACTGCGGAAGACCGGTGTCCAAAGCTCTGTCAAAGTTCGTCCCTTTGAGCCGGCCTTGAGACGTCATTGCCTCCTTCCAGGATGGCGATGGTCACTATGAGATCCAGACAGAGGCTGACGCCTCTGTTTCTATTACATTTTCCCAGGACGCCAGAGAAGCCATCGTCAGCCTGGAGGCCAGGTACAGACCCTGGTCATTGTCGCACTTTGGTATCCAGTCCACACTTCCCGAGCCGCACTCACGTTTTCGAGGTGAGTTTAGTGCCGATGGTTAGCTGCACTTGGTGATCATTTACTGTGTGCGTAACTGGACGGTGTGTGTTTGACCATCAGCAACACCTTGCAGGTGGCAGAGGGATACTTTCACTTTATAAATATTTCATCTCATATAATCTTTACATCAACCGTGGGCTGTGTGTCACATTTAGAGTCTAGGAGACTGAGGCTTAAAATCCTTTAATTTGTGTATAGTATATAATGAAACTTGCATTCGAACCCAGGACGTATTATTTATCTGTTGCCGAAAACTTACCAGCAAAAACAACAAACGCTTGTTATCTTAGTGTCTTCAGGCCAGGTGTGCAGGAGTGGCTTGGTTGGGTTGTGGCTCAGGATCTCTCATGGGGCACGAGGCAGGATGTCAGCTGGGGCTGCATCATCTGAGGGCTGGACTGGGGCTGGAGGACCTGTGTCCGAGATGGCTCCCCCCACCCCCCACCATGGCTGTGGGCTGGAGAGCTCGATTCTTCATCGTGGGACAGTTTGAGTGTCCCTAGAGAATGGCAGCTGGCTTCCTCTAGATTGAGTGATTTGAGAGAGAGAGAGTAAGGAAGAGGCTGTAATGTCTCTTATAACCTGCCTTTGAAAGTAACATATTTCATTCATGTCCCTGTAAGTATTCCACCATGTGTAGCCCACGCTCAAGGGGAAGGGGTTTAGGCTGTCTTCTGAAGGCAAAAGTACGGAAGAATTTGTGACCGTATTTGAAAACCCCTCACAGGTTGACTCTAGGGCCTACAGCTTTCAAAGACGCTCTGTGGGTCACAGGAGGATATGCAAACTGTTGACTGTCTCTCCTCTCACATTTCCTGCTCCGCTGGAGGTCTCATTTCCCTCTCTGTGCCCTTGAGGCCCCGTGAAGACTGTACACTTAGTCCCGTCGCCTTGTCTCCGTTAGAATCGCCCGTTCCGTCTCTACTCTCTAAGGCTCCGTCTCCAGATCACAGAAGCCATGACACCTACCTCTGCACATGCTGTCAAGCTGTTGTCAAGCCCTCACCTTTACTGGTGCCATAGTGATCCAGCGATCTGATCATCCTTTATACACCTATTGCAGAAATGGCACAAAAGCTCACTCTGATCTCCCTGACCTCACAATGTTCTGACTAGAAGTGCAGAGCCTGCGAGAAGCCCCTGAAGTACGTCCCGGATCCTACCACCCAGTCTCCTACATGTCATCCTGCCTGTTACACAGTTCCTGGAGTTTTACTTTCACAGCTCAAATATTATCAAGTCACGTGTCCCCCCAAAGCCTTTAATCACTCCCCATTTCCACGAGAGGATGTCTGCTCCAGCTTTGAGGCCTCTCGCAGCCCACTGCCGTCTGCCTCTCCCTCTCATCTGCTCACACTCCCCAGGCAAACGGGACTCTCTGCTCTTCTGGGAATGCGCGTGGTTCTTTCAAGCCTCTACCCCTTCGCACACACTTTTCATTCTTCCCAGCACAAGCTTCTCTCCTCCGAGTTGTCAAACTCCTTCAAAGTCTGGTTCAAATACCACCTTCTCATAAAGCTCTCCCATGCCGCCCTGCGTGTCAGCCAATAAAAAGATATGCAGATGAAGGCGTCTTTGTGAATCGAGCAGGTACCCCGCTGGTTTAACCGGGTTAACACTAATTAAAGTCACAGGACAGCTAAATTTAATTTTTGACACTTGATAAATGTCAAACATCAATGGATTTTTCATTAACACACTGAACAGCAAATGTCTTTAAGTCACTGTTATGAAGACACTTTCCTAATTTCTTC
>PVJD01019232.1:0-12249 GCA_004026545.1 Mormoops blainvillei | reverse complement strand
GAACTCACACTGACCTCCTCTAAGGAACAACCTGGAATTACAACAAAATTGTGGAGAAATCAGACAGAACAAACAACTGAACAATAGCAAGAGAGAAGCCTTATAGAAAAGAGATCCCTATTACACTGTTGGTGGTAATGCCGACTGGTGCAGCCTCTGTGGAAAACAGTTTGGAATTTCCTCAAAAAAACTAAAAATGGAGTTGCCTTTTTACTGAGTAATTCCACTCCTTGATTGTAGCCTAAATATCCTGAAACACCCATTCAAAAGAACTTATGCACCCCAATGTTCATAGCAGCACAATTTACAAAGCCAAGAATTGGAAGCAACCTTGGTGTCCAACAATAAATTAGTTGATAAAAAACCATAGTACATTTACACAATGGAATACTACGCAGCAGAAGGAAAGAAAGAGCTACTACCCGTTGCAACAGCATGGATGGAACTGGAGAACATTATGCTAAGTGAAATAAGCTAGATGGTAAAAGACAGATACCATATGATCTCACCTATAAGTGGAACTTAATCAACAAAATAAACAAGCAAGCAAAATATAACTAGCAACATTGAAGTAAAACAAACTGACAGTAACCAGAGGGGAGCAGGGACAGGGGTAACAGGGGAAAAGGAGAGGAAGGGTCATCAAGGATCATGCATAAAGGACCCATCGACAAAACCTAATGGGGGAAGGATTGAGGGTGGGAGGTGTGGGTAGGTGGGGCTGGGGAAAGTCGTGGTGGGAAAATGTTGATGTATGGATGATGGGATGGGGTGCAGAGTGGAGGGGATAAAAGGTAGGAAAAAAGGGACAACTGTAAAAGCATAATCAGTAAAATGTACCAAAAAAATCCAGTTTTTTTACTAACTGATTGTGATTGTATGACTATGGGTAAGTCTCTTAGCCCTCCCTGAGCCTCAGTTTCGCCAACTGTAACATACTATATATTATGCAAAGGCAAAATCCAAAGGTTAGGAAATGTTATTATTTTGCATTTTCCCTGAACTCAGGTGGTTGTAACATTCAGCAAACCTTCTGCCCTGTGTCCATGTTAATTCAGAGTCAGCAGGCAAGTTTCTCTAAATACGAAAACCAAAGCACCATTCTAACACCTTGGATGTGACCCAAAGGAATCTTTGTCTGGGTCAGGCTTTAAGCATTATTTAATGGAAAGGTACCCTCCTTCTCATTTTACTTTAAGGTGTGACTCACAAACACCTAGCATCCAGGCCTCTAGCTCCTCTGCTCATACTGCTCAATTCCTGATGGCTCATTGTGTGTCTCACACAAAAGAGGCATATTGTCCCAGGCATCATCAATTTAGCATGTTTCAGTTGCCCGGTGTAATACAGAATCTCTCCAGAACCTTAATTCTTAACTGGTGAAAATTAATCTGACACTCTATACATTCTTAGATGGAGACAAATGGGCCCTGAATAATTTAAAGGACATTTTCTCAAAGTGTCCAACAGAGTTGAGGGCTCCTGAATTCTTTTCTTTTACAACCTAATCCAAACAAGCTAAATGACTAGTGTTGGTCGATGCTTTTATTCCTCTAAAAGCAATGGCTCAGTGTACATGCCAGCTGATCAGAATGTATTTGGTTATCAAAGTTGAAAATCCATTTGGAGGAGCTTATCTTTGGATCTACCTTCTGTTGGGTTCCTCACACTGAAGAATGAGAATTTGTTCAGGTTTTCCTAAACTGTTTCAAATATGTTGTAGTTAAAAAGAACAAGGAATAAACACAGGAAGCAGACTAAATGAAGACCAAGGATAACCTAATAGTTACAGTGACATATGCTTGGATTTTAGTATTAATGGTATTCCCAATAACAATTTGTCTTTCTTAATAGATTTAAGCGACTCTAAATTATGAATCATGATAAACATTCTTCAAGCACATTTTCAATAGATGGATCCTTCATAAATATGGCTCATCCTTTAGAAGATCCAAAGAAAATGTTACTCTCCGAGGGTGGATTTTATATATTGTGTGTAGGAGTATTTGCCTATTTTTAATCCAGAATTCTGCCAAATCAGAACAAACCTGCTGGAAATGGGCATTCAAGGGCCAAGGAAAAATTGGGAGAGGCTGAAGGTGAAAAAAAGTAAAGAACAATGATATGTTATACTGGTTTTTAATAGTGTTGATTGCCATGACCCAGTCCTGAGTCCTCTTCTCCTTTCACTTTATATCCCTTTCTAGTTTGCCTCATACTCAGCCAGTCTCATGGCTTTAAATATCATGTATATGTGCATGGCTCTCAAATTTCTGTCTCCAACTTGATCTGACCTCCAGACTCCACTGTGCAGCTGCCTACTAGACATCCTACCTTGGAAGTCCCCAATCATCTCCAAATCAACAAATGCAAAACTAAATTCATTGTCTTCTTCCATTCCTGCTCCTACTTATTAAGTATCCAACAGAATTCTAGGTACCAGAGGTATAACAGTGAATAGGTTTCTGAATTCTGGAGTTTATATTTTATAGGTAGGGAGTAATAATAAACAAAAAAGAGTTTAATGGTATATAAATCTATCTATCTATATATATGTATATATATTATATTGGAGCAAAATAAAGTGGACTAAGGAAATAGAAAATGATGGGGAAGATACTATATTTGATAGAGTGACAAAAGAATGTCTCTCTGAGAAGACACCAATTAAGGAAAACCTAAATAAAGAGAGGAATAAGCCATGCAAATATCTGGGAGAACATTTCACACAGTGGAAAGAGCAAGTGTAAATGCCCTGAGGTGAGGATATGCTTGCTGTGTTTGAGAAAAAAGCATAATGGCTGGAGAGTAGTAAGTGAGAAGAAAACTTTCAGGAAATGGGGTCAGAGAGGTAGCCAGTAGCCAGATCATATACGGGCTTGTAGGCCGTGATAAGGAGAATTTGAGTTTTGTTCCAAGTGTGGTGAAAGTCATTGTAGGGCTTTTAGGAGAGGAGTGGCATAATTCGAATTAGGTTTTGGAAGGACCTCTGGCTGTTGTGATGAGAATATACTACAGAGAGTTAGAGGGGAAGCAGGGAGACCAGTCAGGATGCTATTGTAAAAGTCCAGGGGATATTTGATGGTGGCTTGGACTACAGTGATACCAGTGGATATAGTTAAGTGGGGGTTAGATGCAGAATGTATTTTGTAGGTAGAAGCAATGAATTTACCTATCTAAGGGAATGTCACTGCCACCATCCAACCAGCCTACAAGCCAAAACCTAGGAGTCATTCATGAGTAATAGTATCAATTAGACCACAGAATATTTCTCAAGGAAACTAATTAAAGAAATAGCATCTAACATTAAATATCATTGTATGAAATGACCTTGTCTGACTCTTCCCTCAATCTAAATTATGTTCATCTTTTTTCATGCTTCTATAGTTTCTTGTTATTTTCCTTCAGGGCGCTTATCACAAGTTGTGAATACATATTTATTTTTCATTTATTTTTTGCTTCTTTATCTCTCTGGGCTGAAAGCTTAAGTGAATTCAGGGACCAAGTCTTAGCTTTTTATCTCCAGTGCCTGATTCATAGAATATATTCAATGTTTGATGAATGAATAATGATAGAGTAAATATAAATAAAAAATTCCGACAATGATTTTTTTCATCAAATTCATTGTCTATCGGTGACAAAGAATGAGATTGAGCATAAGCAAAAATACCTTGATCAAAATATACTTAAATTCTGGAATAAGTCTAAGAGTAATAGCATCTCATTTCTTATATTCAGCAGACAAGAGACTTCCAGGTACTGAATATAAAATAAGTTTGTTCCCAGGCTAATGTGCCTCAGTGGGTTTGTGTCTCATTGCTGAAGAGTCGTGGGCTCAATTTCTGGTCAGGGCATACCCTTGATCCTGGATCCCCGGTCCAGGTGTGTACGATCCATAGTTGGAGCATGTAAGTGAGGCAACCAATTGATGCTTCTCTCTCCCATCGATGTTTCTCTCCCTTCCTCTCTCCCTTCCTCTCTCTCTAGGAGCAATGAAAAAAATGTCATCAGTCGAGGATAAAAATATAGAAAATAAAATTGATCTGTTCTCACATGGATCAAATTGTCTTTAAATTCCTTTCTAGAATTGCAGGATTCTGAAAAGTATAATTGACTAACTGCTAATCAAGGGAGCACTCACTGATTTGTTAATTTGACAAAAATGTATTGAGCACCTATTCTATACTAGGCCCTGAGCTAAGCATTGTGCACTCAACCATGATTCATATTCCCTACTATCAAAGGGGCTGCATATTAGTAGGGGCATTCATTTTAGACATATGTATAGCTAAGTGGACATGATTTCTTGCTTCTATGTCTAGACCCCAAGGTATGACTTCTTACAGACTGACAAAAGAACAACACGTAGTTTTTAAGGTTCTCTGAAAAACAGATATCAATATGGGATGTAATTTTTTTATGGGAAACACCTGTGAGAAAAATATGGCAGAGGCTAGTAAAGGCTGGGAAAAGTGTCAGATCACAATTTAAATCTTACCTCGAGTAAGGGGGAAAGGGGAAAGAGAAGGAAGTCTAGTGAAATGTTCCGGGTTTTTTAACAGTTTAAAGAAGTTTTGGCGAGGCCTCAGGGAGTCAGCCATCAGAGAACTCCTGTGTCTCCCAAAGATAGGACTACCTTAATTTCTCTGCTGTACTTTGTCCGAAGTAGCCAGTAGGGAGTATGACTTGGAAGCAAATGCTGTGATGAACTTTAGAGCAGAGCAGTTCAGGCAGTTATTCTTACTGTAGTTTGGGGTGTGTTTAAGACTCATTTTTATGGCTTCTGTAGCCTGCTATGGAGTTATAATGACTTATGCAGATCACAAATATTTACTTGGAGGTTGTAAAATAAATAGTTTCCCAGGGAAAACATTAGAAGTCTACTTCTCTGGAAAATAACAAAAGAAATAGTTCAATCTAAAAAAAAATGACTACCAGGTTGGTACAGAGAGCAGCACTCAAGCTTAGCTCTCCTGGTTTATGTGTTCTCTGCAGATATATTTATACAATCTCAATGTATTGCTGTTTGTTTTTATAGACATTCTGTGAGGAAGACGTTACCTACTTGGTGAGGGTACTGTCATAGTCATAACTAATTTCTAGTGTTGTTCCCCTCAAGTATACACATATTCAGCCTTCCAAACAACATTGGTTAATTACAGCTATTAGTAAATCCATAGCAACAGCTGCAAAGAAGAGTGGGATGCTGTTTTCTTTATTCTCTTCCTATCACTCTATATCAATCAGGGAATATTATGCTTCAGTAAGAAACAACCTGAAAAATTACAGTGATCTGAATTGGCAGAGGTTCATTTTTCACACTGCTTGTGAATGGCGCCCTTTTTTGTGCCATCCTTATTCTGGGGCCCAGGCTAATAGAATAGGCACTGTCTGGAACATTGCTGCTTATCGATGTAGAGGGAAAATAACTGTAGCCAAGCATGCAGTAAGTCTTAAAGTTTCTGCCTAGAAACGACATGTTTCCCATTTTACTGGCCCAATAAAATCAAATGCCCAAGTCCTGGCTCAAGAGGATGGAAGGTATTATATTTCTAAAGGGAGGTGGCCCTCGTGTTAGTGAACTCTGATATAGAGTGTGCTGTTACAGTCTAGACAGTCTATATCCTTGGTACCTAGAGAGGTTCTTGGCACATAGTTGGTGTTCAATAAAGATGTGTTGAATGAGTGAATGGAATTAAAATCTGCACTTGCAAGACCCTTAAAGACTAGAATCTTGTCATTTTGTCTCTTGAAATAAGAATTACCCATTCTGGAAAGTATAAATGCAGTGGCATATGAGAAATTTACAGGCTAGTTTGGTAGGAAATGATCAAGGAATCTGATAAGTCCTAGGTAGAAAACTCTTTATGTGAGTTTGGCAGTATGAGAAATGATGTCCTTGTGCCTGAAGGATTAAATTTTTTAGACTTGACTGAAAAAAAAAAACACCTTCCAAGTCAGTGAATATTTATTAAAAGCCAGCTTCATGGCAAACAAAAACTGAAGATTATAGTGGAGAGAGCAAAGGATCTAAAAGTAGTAGAAGATGTAAATTCTACCCTTGGAAATTTAAAGTCCTAATGGAAAGACAAAGCATATATAATAAAAGAAACTTTAATAAGCACTATGTAATAGAAAAGACATTGACTTGCAGCCAGACCAATCTGGGTTTGATTACTGGATCTATCAACTTTGCTTTGTATAACTTTGTTCATGTGCTTTAACCTTTCTGAGTATTATTGTATTCAGCTCTGAAATGGGGTAATAGCAGAGCTTCTGTCACAGGGTTGTTGTACATATTAAATGGGATAGTGTGTGTTATAATCCTAGAATATACTGAGTGGGCAATAAATAATATATAATATTTACTGAACACTTACTATATGATTGTACAAATCCAAGTGATGTATGTGTATGTACTTTGCAAGGCATTTTATATACAAATACACATACACATTTTCCTTACCACAAACCTTTCACATAGGTGAGACAGGTACTATTATATTCCTCATTTTACAACTGAGGAAGCTGAGGTACAGAGAGATTATGAACCTTACCTAAAGTATGTAGCCAGTAAATGAGACCTGACTTTTAAATTTAAGTAGCCTGATTCTAGCAGCTGTAAACTTTTAATTTTTTTTCTTTTCAATCATTTTTATATTTCAATTAGAATTGAAGCACAATATTACATTAGTTTTAGATTTGCAACCCAGTGATTAGACATTTATATAATTTGTCATCACCTGATAAATCTAGTACCCATCTGACACCATATATAGTTATTACAATATTATTGACTATGTTCCCTATGCTGTACTTTACATCCCCATAACTATTCTGTAACTACCAATTTGTAATTCTTAACCTCCTCACCTTTTCACCCATTTCCCCAATCCCTCCCCCATCTGGCAACCATTAAAATGCTTTCTGTGTCTATGAGTCCATCTGTCTTCTGCTTGTGTGTTTATTTCAATTTTTAGATTCCACATATCAGTGAAATTATATGTCATTTGTCTTCCTCTGCCTGACTTATTTCACTCAGCACAACACCTCTAGGTCTATCCATGTTACTGCAGATGACAAGATTTCATTCTTGTTTGTGGCTGTGTCATATTCTATTGTATATATGCACCTCTTCTTTATCCTCTATTGATGGACACTTACATTGTTTCCATATCATGTCTATTGCAAATAATGCTTCAATGAGCATATGGAAGATATGTATTAATTGATATTTTATTTTTAATATTTTAATATTTTTTTCTTCTTCTTAAAGAAGAACCTTTAACATTTCTTGTAATACCGGTTTGGCAGTGATGAACTACTTTAGCTTTTTCTTGTCTGGGAAGCTCTTTATCTCTCTTTTGATTCTGAATGATAGCTTTGCTGGATAGAGTGCTGACATACTTATGGGAACTTCTTCATAGGTAACTGGCTGCTTTCCTTTTCCTTCTTTTAAGATTCTCCCTTTGTCTTTAAACTTTGGCATTTTAATTATGATGTACCTTTGTGTGGGCCTCTTTGAGATCATCTTGTTTGGGACTCTGTGCTTCCTGGACTATGTGACTATTTCCTTCATCAGGTTAGGGAAGTTTTCAGTCATTATTTTTTTCAAATAGGCTTTTAATTTCTTGCTCTCTCTCTTCTCCTTCTGGTATCCCCCATGATCCCAATGTTAGTATGCCTGAAGTTGTCCCAGAGGCTCCTTATACTATCCTAATTTTTTTGGATTCTTTTTTCCTTTTTGCTATTCCAATTAGGTGTTTTCTGCTTCTTTATCTTCCAAAGTACTGGCTTGATCCTCTGCTTCATCTACTCTACTGTTGATTCCCTATAATGTACAAGGTCTGTCCAGAATGTATCCATCCATGTAATATGAAAAATAGAAACATTTACTGAAGAGGATACAAGATACAAGAAATATTGTACATAGGACAATGACACTTCAGTCCCCTTCAAAGTAGGCACCTTTGGACCTCACACAATTCTCCTAATTGTCATCAGTTGTCCCATCATATTTTCCTGAATCTCATAGTTGGTGTGAAATCTCTTCCCTTTCAAAGGTGATATAGTTTTTGGAAAAACCATAAGTCACAAGGCACCAAATCTGGGTTGTAGGGGGACTGAGTCACCTGGGTTATTTGATGTTTCACAAAAAAAAAAAAAACTCTGCATAAGACGTGATGCAAAGTGGGCACTTTGTTGTGATGAAGTTACCAGTCATCAGTTGCCCATAGCTGCATTCTTCTGAATCATTGGAATACTTTCTGTGGCAAAATGTTCAAGCTTAATGTTAAATTTGATGCAGATCTGTTGCTCTACTCACTCAGTCACTTTGAAGGAAATGACTCCACAGTATACATTCTCATTCAATGGTGTCTCTGCCCCCACTGTCTAGTACAGTGAAGTTGTCATTCTTCACACATGCACATTCCAGTTCACACTCCTTGGCTGCCAGGTTACATCGATGTCTCACAAACCATTCTCATTATAAAAACAATGGATGGACTTTTTCCAGATCTCGTATTCTTCATTTCAGTTAGTATATCCTTCATTTTTGACTGGTTATGTTATGTTTATATCACATATTAGCTGGAAAACCATGGCTACCTGGCTGATATGTTCTAATTCTCAATTTCCATGTTTATAATGTCAGTATAAGAACACAATGTTTATCACAAAGTTGTTTAGGTAATTAATTTAGACAGTAGTTATCAAAATAGTGAAAGCACTCCCCAAATATTAGTTCTTTTTTCTACATTTTTTTATTCTTCTGTGAAGTAGATAGGGTAGGTTTCATTACAGAACTATTCTTTTTCAGAGAAAGAAACAGATTCAGAGAAACCAAAGTTTAGAGAAATTAGGTGATTTTCTCCCAAAATACATGGCCCTTCAGTGGAATAAGGTCATTCTGGAGACCTCTGGCCAAGGTGGAGGCATAGGTAGGTACACTTTGTCTCCTCACACAACCAAAAGAAGGACAACAGCAAATTAAAAACAAAAAATAACCAGAACTGCCAGAAAATCAAACTGTATAGAAATCTGACAGCCAAGGGGTTAAAGAAGAAACATTTATTCAGACTGGTAGGAAGGGTGGAGATGGGCACCTGGGGCAGAGGGCACATGTAGCAAGGCTGCGTCTGGCAGACCCAAAGGTGCCACATTTGCATGTGGATAAACCAGGAGGAACAACTGGGGAATGAGAGAGCTCATGCAACCCAGGATTCTGGCATGGGAAAAGAAAGCCTCAAAACCTCTGCTGGTAAAAACCTGTGGTTGCAGCAGCGGGAAAAACTGCCAGTCTCATAGGAGAGTTCGTTTGAGAGGCCAACAGGGTCCTAGAACATACACAAACCCACCCGCCTGAGAATCAGCACCAGAAGGGCCCAATTTGCTTGTGGGCAGTGGGAGAAGTGACTGAAAGCCAGCCAAGAACCAATCAAGTAACATTGTTCCCTCTCAGTCCCCGCCCACACACATAGTGCCACAAGGCAGTGATGTGGGTTGTCCCGCCCTGTCGAACACCTAAGGTTCCACCAGTCACAATATAATAGGCCTGCTAGACATAAAAAAATTATGGTCCAAACAAAAGAACATATCAAAGCTCCAAAAATAGAACTAAGTGAGAAAGAAACAGACAACCTAACACATGCAAAGTTCAAAACACAGGTAACCTGGGTGTTCACAGAATTGGTGGAGTATGGTCTCAAAAGGGAGGAAAAAAATGAAGGCTATACAAAGTGAAATATACATGGAACCAACAGTGAAAGGAAGGAAACCTGGACTCAAATCAATGATTTGGAGCTGAAAAAAGAAATAAACATTCAACCAGAACAGAATGAAAACACAAGAATTCAAACAATGAGGAGAGGCTGAGGAAACTCCGGGACAACTTTAAATGTGCCAACATCCAAATCATAGGGGTGTCAGAAGGAGAAGAGGGAGAGCAAGACATTGAAAAGTTATTTGAAAAAATAACAGAGGAGAATTTCCCCAACCTGGCAAAGGAAATAGACTTCTAGGGAGCCCAGGAAGCTCAGGGAGTCCCAAAGAATTTGGACCCAAGGAAGCACACACCAGGGTACTTCATCATTACATTACCCAAGATTAAAGATAAGGAGAAAATCTTAAAAGCAGCAAGAGAAAAGGAGACAGTTACCTACAAAGGAGTTCCCAGAAGACCATCAGCTGATTTCTCCAGAGAAACCTTACAAGCAAGAAGGGGCTGGAAAGAAGTATTCAAAGTCATGAAAGGCAAGGACCTATACCCAAGATTACTCTGTCCAGCAAAACTATCATTTAGATTGGAAGGGCAGATAAAGTGCTTCCCAGATAAGGTGAAGTTAAAGGAGTTCATCATCACCAAGTCCTTATTAAGTGAAATATTAAAGGGAGTAATCTAAGAAAAAGAAGATGATCAAAAATATGAACAGTAAAATGACAACAAATTCACAGCTATCAACAACTAAACCTAAAAAAAACAAAAACAAACTAAGCAAACTAGAACAGGAACAGAATCAGAGAAATGGAGTTCACATGGAGGGCTATTAGTGGGGAGTGGGAGAAGGAAGAATGGGGGAAAAGGTACAGGAAATGAGAAGCATAAATGGTAGGCAGAAAATAGGGGGAGGTTAAGAATAGTGTAGGAAAGGGAGAAGCCTAAGAACTTATGTGTATTACCCATGGACATGAACTAAGTGAGGGAATGCTTGGGGGGAGGGTGGGTGCAGGGCAGAAGGGAATAAAAGGGAGAAAAAATGAGACAACTGAAATAGCATAATCAATCAAATATATTTTTAAATATAAAAAAAGTGGAACAAGGTCATTCTGACGTCCAGTAAAGTATATTCTTTTGTCATTAACTTTCTACTAAGATAGGTAGGTGACAGCACAATTTTGTAGAAATAGGACCCAAGGATGTAGGAAGAGAGAGGCAGAGCCAGCTTTGATTTGGTCCTCATGTGGGCAAAGTGATTGGAAAAGGGCTCTAAGAATCCCAAGGCAGCCTGAGGGTCCTGTTGGTGGGATAGGTACTGAAGTAGGTAGTAGGATGCAGAAAGTGTAGACAGAATTACATACCATTTTCTTCCTCTCAGTTTGACTAGGTCTAGTTTGACCAGAATGAGAGCTGACCCTGTCTCACAGTGTGCAGTTTGCAAAGAGGATTTGAGCCAAATTCATGAGTATAGATATGTATATATGCGCATATAGGTGTGAGTACATGTCCATGTGCATGCATGTGCACACACACACTCAATGGTGAGGCAGTTGAAAAAAAAAAGGGAAAGGGCAGTGTTTGCAATTGTTTTTTGTGGCACACACTTTTGGAAAATACTCAAATGTGTTTGCCACAGAAACACTGGCATCTAAAAAGTTCCATAGATCAATATGAAATATCACGAGACAAAAATCAAAATAAACACCATTCAATCCTATGTACTGACCTAATTAGATATCCTCCAGTTCCACCAACCATCACTCCCTCACTTTCCCTCCCAGTTTCCCTTCCTGGGAGCTGGATTTCTTCCTCCCACTACTTCAACACTCAACCAGTTGCAGTAGGGTGATTTCTGGAGAAATGAAGTTCATTAGGAGTTTTATGGATAATTATATTTGCTATATGCTTGGAGTAATTTTATTAAAGCAGTTATGAAGTAATTAATCTTATCGATAACCTCTGGAGTAAATGTTCATTTTCTATATTCTCCACTCTTTTTGCTTCTGCTCAAGTCTCTGAAAATATCCAAATGTGTATTCCACTTCTAATGCTAACAGCCAACCAGGAGCCCAAACCAGACCTATTGTCTCAGACAAGGAGAAACATAAAGGACAGAAGATCTTTAGTTGCCCTTTGGTTTTTTCCTGTTCTTCTCTACTTAAGAATAAAGGACTACCTGGGTCCCAGTGTCTCCTTGTAGGCACTTCTTTCCAAATTAGGAGAAATTACAGTGTTGTCAGATGATGACTAGCAATGCAAGGAGATCTGAAGCCTCTTCCCCACATTAAATACCCTTGTGGCTCCATTTCAATGAATACTTTGAAAAGCGTGTAGCATGATGTTTGGGTGTTTAGCATTACCACCATCAAAAGATGCTTCCTTACCCAGAGACTGTCTTTAAATATTCATTTAATATATGATCTAGTTTACAAAAGCAATTAAATGAAAAATTCTATGAACTGAAATTTTTGGAAAATGCCAGTTTGCTGAACTCAGAACCTAATTACACTTCAGTATTTTTTATTGTTGTT
>PVJD01019231.1:0-12253 GCA_004026545.1 Mormoops blainvillei | reverse complement strand
TTGTTGATGCTAATATATAGAAATGCAATTGAATAAAATTTTGGACATTTGGCATTTTATAAAGTTGCTAAATTCACTAATTATTTGAGTGAATAGTAAAATAATAATCTTTAAAATTCCTTAGTGTTTTATATGACATAACCATTTCTACAGGAAAGGATAGTTCATTTCTTGGGAGATATAGGAGTACTTAACTTTTCAATTTCTTTTATTCCTTTCAGCAAGTTGTATTTTTTCTATACTTTACCCATTTTATCTAAGTTATCAAAATCACTGGGATAACATTTTTCATAACTACAATTTACTATTCTTTTTATTTTATTTTTTAAAAATTTTATTTTTGACTTCACGTGGAAGACTTTATTTTCAATCTCTAGCCCACAGTAGCCTTAAGTGTCCTTGTTATTTACCTGAGATAACGGGGAAACATTATCCTTTATGCCAAATGGGTCGATTTTGAGAACCCTAATTTTATTTTATTTTTTCACATTTTCTTTTCTTTTTAAAATTTATTCAGGTGACATTGCTTAATAAGATTATATAGGTTTCAAGTGCACATTTCTATGATACTTGTTCTGTATATTGCATTGTGTGCTCACCACCCAAAGTCAAATCTTTTCTTTCTTCTTTTTAAAGATTTTATTAATTTATTTTCAGGGAGAGGGGAAGGGAGGGAGAAAGAGAGGGAGAGAAACATTGATTGGTTGCCTTCCACACATCCCCATCCAGGGACCTGGCCCACAACCCAGGCATATACTCTAATAGAACTGGAGAACTTTCAGTTTGTGGGATGGTGCCCAACCCGTGGGGCCACACCAGTCGGGGCTAAAGTCATATCCTCTGTCAGCATATATTTGGCCCCCTTTACCCTGTATGAGGGGTCTGTTTGATGTTTATCTGCTTTTATTTCTGAGATTGACAATTTGGATTTTCTCTCTTTTCCCTATAGATACCAACTTTTGGTTGTTTTGCTTTTTTTTATGTTTCTATTTTATTGATTTTTAAAAATCTTAAAAAAATTTTTTTATTGTTGTTCAGCTGCAGTGGTTCCCATTTCCCCCCATTATTCTCCCCTGCCCTTCCCATCCCACCTCCCACATTAAATCCCCCACCCCTGTTGTCTTTGTCCTTGGCTCCTTTATACGTGTTCCTTGACTTCACCATTGTCCTTCTTTCCCCTGTTGGCCCCCATCATTAAGACGAATACTATAAAAGTTCTCAAAGTTCAGTTAAGTTATGTGAAATAATTGGGTTGTTGGCAAGATTTGCTAATGATGGTGAAATACCCCTGAGTTCTAATCAACCACAGCTGAGAAACGTCACAAAATTTCCCTGCAACAGGATGTGTGGTAGCATTTTCGTAAGGCCGGAGAGAAAGGTCTTATCCAGAGGTGCCAATGATGAGTCAACAAGGACACTTACGGTAGGTGAGCGAGTTGTCATTAAAAAAAATGTGCAGATATTTATTTTGTTTTTTATTGTCGTTCAGTTACAGTTGTCTCATCTTTTCCCCCATTGCTAACCCCTTCCCATCGCCCCAACTCCCACAGTCAATCCCCCCCATTATCCGTGCCCATGAGTCCCCTATTCACGTTCTTTGGCTTACCTCTTCCCCTTCTTTCCCCTGTTACCCCCTTCCCCTCTAGTCACTGTCAGCTTCTTCTTTATTTCCATGTCTCTGGTTATATTTTGCTTGCTTGTTTGTTTTGTTGATTAGGTTTCACTTATAGGTGAGATCATATGATTTTTGTCTTTCATCTCCTGGCTTATTTTACTTAGCATAATGCTCTCCAGTTTCATCCATGCTGTGGCGAAGGGTAGGAGTTCCTTCTTTCTTTCTGCTGCATGGTATTCCATCCTCTGTGGTCAGTTAATATTCAACAAAGGGGATAGGAGCATAAAATGGAGTAAAAATAGACTCTTCAACAAATGGTGTTGGGAGGTCTGAACAACTGCATGCAAAAAAATGAAACTTGACCACCAACTTATACCACACACAAAACTAAACTCAAGATGGATAAAAGACTTAAATATAAGATGTGACACTGTAAAAGTCCTAGAGGAGAACATAGGCAGGAAAATTTCAGATATTCCACTAGCAATATTTTCAATGATAGGTCCCATAGAGCAAGGGATATAAAGGAAAGAATAAACAAATGGGACTACATCAAATTAAAAAGCTTCTGCACAGTTAAAGAAAACATCAGCAAAATGAAAAGGGAACCAACCGTATGTAAAATGTATTTGCCAATGATACCTTGGACAAGGGTTTGATCTCCAAAATATATAAAGAACTCACATGCCTCCACACCAGGAAGACAAGCAATCCAATTAAGAAATGGGCAAAGGACCTGAACAGACAGTTCTCCAAGAAGGACATACACAGGGCCCAGGGACATATGAAAGGATGTTCAGCATCACTAGCCATCAGAGAGATGCAAATTAAAACCACAATGAGATACCGCTTCACAACAGCCAGAGTGGCCATCATAAATCAACAAACAACAAGTTCTGGCGAGGTTGTGGAGAAAAGGGAACTCTAGTATACTATTGATGGGAATGCAGACTGGTGCAGCTGCTGTGGAAAACATGGAATTTCCTCAAAAAACTAAAAATGGAACTGCCTTTTGACCTGGTAATTCCACTGCTCACATTACACCCTAAGAACCCTGAAACACCAGTTCAAAAGAACTTATACACCCCTATGTTCATAGCAGCGCTATGTATAATAGTCAAGTTCTGTAAACAGCCTAAGTGCCCATCAGTAAATGAGCAGAGCAACAGCCTGTGGTACCTCTACACAATCCGATTCAAGTTTTCAAAGTAGGGTATTGGGGTTAGACTTCTTCCACCGTCTCCAGGCTTCAAATGTTCATATAGTGGACACTTCTGAATACATCCGACCACTAGGATTATGGTGTTCCAATTGCATTGCATGAATAAATTCCCATTAAAATTCCCCTGGAGTCAGTGTTATTTCTTTCTTGTTATATACTAGGGTGTTAGAGAGATAGTAATGAATTAGGTAGGATTTGTAGAATTCTCTAGTGGTCATGGACCATGTTATTCCCATACATTTGCCAGATTGGTGTAGGTTTTTGTTTTGGCTAGATTGATCTCTCATAGTTGACTAATAATGTTTACCATAGTCCCCACATCGCCCCAAGTTTCTTCCTTTAAGAAACTATTATGATGTTATCAACATAATAGATTAACTTATTTAAAGTGTGTGCATATCTAAATTTCATTTCAAAACATGACAATAGATGTGCCTTACAGAGAATTACGGTGGACTATTGTATATTTTGGGGCAACATCTGTATCAGTTCACATTTGCAGTGTGTCATTCTTATTGGACCATATAAATTCAGCTTCTGGGCTATTGTAAACATTATCCGATCTAGCAAACAACTATCATTCAGATAAGCAGACAGCATTAGTAGTCCTTTGCATACAGCTGGATGTGGAGAATTAAACCTATGCATGTATTTGTTCTCCAGTTCTGAGTCCTAACCTAGTCCACAGTAACCTATCATCTATGATAGTTCTTCTAAATTAAGGGCATCTTCTCCATCTTTTGCCCCCTAATGTTAAGAGAAGGACAGTTCTTAGATATACTCTTTATTTCATTTCATTTTATTTTTTTATTGTTGTTCCTTTACCATTGTCCCCATTTTCTCCTCATTACTCTCCCCTGCCCTACCCACCTTCAATTCTCCCCCCATACCCTGTTGTCTTTGTCCGCGGTCCTTTATAGATGTACTCTTTTTTTAATGTTTATTAGTATTTATTTTATACTGTGTTTACTCCCAGACCATAAGCTTTTGTTTCTTCAGCTTCTTCTGGGATATCTTATTCTTCCATGCAGCCTCCTCTTCTTGTTTAGGAACAGTCTGCTCTTTTTCAGTGAGGATCATCTCCATGTGACTGGGAGAGCTCAGGTATGGGTTAACCTGCCCATGGGCTCTAAGTTCCTATGCTGCATCTAGGGAGCTTTGTTCACCAGGATGTGCTCAGTGACCAGAGACTCTACACCCTGAAGTTCAGCATTACTCTCTGCATCTTTAAGCATGTGCAGCAAAGATCCAGCACTGTTTTTGGACCACCAACCCAGTGTCCAGCCCCACTGTTTGGCCGGGGCACACCTACCACTGTATCGACGGAATGGGACACATTGCTTCTTTAAAGTGACATCTTTCAGATACTTGGTGGCTGTTTGAATATGCATACCCTTGATGGCCTGGGCAGTTTCACGGGTGTTCTTAAAGTGAACATGAAGATTTGAACCTCTTGATTTGTATGATTTTGTGGAGTTTTCTGGGTCAAGTGAATAGTGGACCATTTTCAGAGGTCAACTCTAGTTGCTTTTGGAAAGAGGGAGATGTACTCTTCAAATCTTAGAAGTAATACATATAACATTTGGGGTTGCTGGATTTCATCCATTTCGTTGTTAAGCTGGAAGCCACCAACTTTTGGTGGGGCTTAGCACATAATTAAAATCTTCAGCTGGTTCAGATAGGTATTTAACGCCTCTTTATCTAGGGCCCTTATGACGCTACATGTGGATGTGAAAACTCTCGGTGTAGCACACGGCAAACCATCCTAGGGAAATAACAGTGGAAGCCATCGGGGGAGGCAGGTTCTTGCTGGAAAGTAATTCCTTTCTTGTAGGAACAGTTACTCACTTGATACTAGACTGGAAATAAAGAACTGAATTAATGGGCTATAAATCATTGTGATTCGGTCTACAGATTCAGGTCTTCAGAGCTATACAGTTGTGATTACTTGTCCTTTTAATAGTTGAAACATCAACTTCAGTAAATCCCCCAGGCCCCAGCTTCTCTGCCTCTGAGCTCTGGGCCTCTAGCATCTAACAAGGGTGTCCAACCTTTAGTTGTCTCTGAGCCACAATGGAAGAGGAAGAGTTGTTTCGGGCCACACATTAAATACACCAACCCTAACGAAAACTTATGAACAAAAAAAAGGTTTTAAGTTTTAATTTACTTTTTTATGTTGGCCTACATTCGTAGCCCTCCTGGGCCAGATGCTGCCCGTGGGCCACGGGTTGGACACCCCTGAAAGGACTCCCTTTTCTAGCGATATGACTGAATAAAGGGACTTAAGACTGGTTCTCCCTTCATTGGGGCTTAAATAATGTTTGCTTTACCTAAAGGTTTCCTAAAATAAAACCCATACATTCTTATGCACTTTATTTAATTTTTTCTTTTCAAATGACAGGCTTTTCATATATTTGTCTGTGTGTTAATTCTTTCTTGGCAAGATCCAAGTCTTTTTTGTCTAAGGGTTGTGCTAGGGGAAAGAACTGTCCAGAGGGGATTACTTCATTTGAATTTGTTCCAAGTATTCTAATAAATCAATCTATAATGACCTTACATTTTTAAAAATTTAAAACAAAAATGATATAAAAAGGAAGGGAGGCTGTGTCTGCCCATAAAAGTGAAATAATTATTTTTTTAATAGAAATACCTGAGGGATTTCTGGAAACTCAAATTTCTGCCTAGGCTGAGGTCTACCTTCGATCGTTATCTCATCCTCTAGATGTTTTCTTGTTATATTTTTCTTGGCATAGATATCTCTCATTGCTTGTAGAAACTTGTGTAAGTTCCCAGTTTTCTGGGACAAAGTTGGGGAGATGAAGAGACATACTTTTAATTAGGGAAAAAGTGCCTTTAGGAATAAGCTGTTTGAGTGACCGAAAGGCAAAACAGTTTTACTCTTGGGAGAACGCTCAGTCAATGGCTATTGGAGGAAGATAAATCCCAGCATTTATCTTGTTAGCTACAGAGATTAATGGCCAGAGACATGACTGTTACCCTAAATCCACAAAGGAAAGTACTTTTTGGTTACCTTACCATAATTGACTGAGAAGAGGTACATTCAAATAACTAATTTCAGTGTTTTAAAATTTCTGGGGTTTTTGTATTGGTGAATAATGGATTTGGTCAAGTTAATTTCCACGAATTCAGCCAGTTTTTACATAGCCATGTGAACACAGCAGCTTTGTTTTTCTTTGAAGAAATTTTCCCAGCAGGTGAGAATGTTTGACTATTTTACAAGTAAATATTTATGTTTTATTTAAGTGTTTTCATAGTCTAGGCATCTGTATTGGATACTGTAACACTTGTCTGAAAGATCGAAGTGATGGAGAGTCTGGGTGGAAATAGGGGAAATGTGGCTACGTGAAACTACTTCTAGGTCTGCTGGTCAGCTAGATATACGTTAGCAATTGTTTTAGGGTTACACATAGATAAATGTATCTATGTATCTATAGTAATTCTAAATGAAAGAGGCATTGATTTTAAAGACTAAGGGAAAGACCCGAGGTGAGTTCTTAGAACAACCAAAATTCATACGATATATTTAAATATTGCTAATGCCTTAAATATATATTTTCATTGGAGGAAATCTGAATTAAGAAAATTAAGCTAGCAAAACATGGAAATTAACCAGAATATACAAAATATATTTGCTTTTAGCATTACAGCCTGACAGGTGTTTATTGTTTATTTTTCCAAATAACAAAGAGAAACATGGAATGAATTACAAACAGACTAATAGGTTCATAGTCTTGGTTCATGGGATATTATATTTTACATGATATAGTAACATTTATAATTATTTTAAGACCTTTACATTAAAGAATTTATGATACATCGTCTGTGTATTTCATTGGATATTTACCATCCAAAGTCAGACCTGTTTCCGTCACCGCGTATCTGACCCTCTTTACCCTTTACTACCTCACATCCCCCTCTGGGGTAACCACCACACTGTTTCTGTGTCTACGAGTTTTTGTTTGTTTTTTTTGCTTGTTAATTTGTTGCTTTCCATTTTATATCCCACATGAGAGTGAAATAATATGTTTCTTGACTTTTCCTGTCTGACTTATTTCACTCAGTGTGATCTCAAGATTTATCCATGTCATTGCAATGGCAGCATTTCATCTTTTCTTATGACCGAATAGTATTCCATTTAGTGTATGTGCCACCCCTCTTTTCCCCAATCATCTTTCAAAGGACACTGGCTGTTTTCATGTCTTCGTCACCATGACTAATGCTGCAATGAACATAGGGGTGCATATAGCTTATGTCACCCCCCCAAGTTTAATTTAAAAATAAATTAGAGAATTTAAAATTGTAACATACCAAGTGTGTTATAAAAGAAAGAAAGAAGTTCCTATTCTGTTCTAGAAGCTTGATATGAAATTTTGGATTTTTTACTTAAAACTTTTTAAAATTCCAGTTTACACTCAATATTATTCTATACTAGTTTCAGGGATACAGCATAGTGGTCAGATGATCATGTCTCCACAGAGAGGTCCCCCGATACTTCAGGTACCCACCCCGCCCCACACATAGTTATTACAATATTACTGACTATATTCCCTATGTGAGATTTTGGATTCTGATGTGGAAGCTTGATATCTGTGAAGCTTTTCGAAACTGAAACTCATAGACACAGACAACAGTATCGTGGTTACCAGAGGGAAGGGGGGTGGAAGGGTAGGAATAAAGGGTAAAGGGAACCAAATATATGGTGATGGAAGAAGATTTGGCTCTGGGTGGTGGGCACACGATGCAATATACAGATCATTTATCAGAGAAATACACACTTGAAACCTATGGGATCTTATGAACCAATGTCATCCCAATAAATTTAATAAAAAATTACCACAGTGACTCATATTGGTACATATTTAAAAGAAACCAGTGTTCAGGGAAGTACCTTGTTTATTATCATTTATAGGACCATGAAACTGTAATTTTAAAGTACTTTAGAGGATTTTTTTGTTACTGTGGAATTTTAATTTATCTTTTTAAAAATCCATAGTCTTAAGAAACTATGTTAAATGATGTTTTTTAAAGTAGGGAAGTGTTAACTTGGTGGTTTAAGTTGAAAGTCTAATAATACTGTAGTTTTTATAGTATCGAATCTTTGATGACTTAAATAGCAGAGAGTAGATTATATACCCAATTTTTACATCTAAATAATTTAATTGGCTAATAGATTTATCCTGGAGAAATCTAACACTCATGATGAATAAGAGCAAGGACACTAGATATAGATACTGCATAAAGTAAGGAGAGAAAGAGAATTGGATGTGGACTACCTTATATCCTTATGCTCTTCAAAAGGTGTACCTTTACCAGCCTATACCTTCAACGATGATAGGGCTTCAGAATAAGCTGGGAGCAGCGATGTGGCGGAGGCATGTAGAACATTCCTCACAGATGGATTCTAAAGAAAGCTCAGCCTTTTCTGCACATCTTCCCTCCCTCACCCATCAAATCTGTGGGAATGGAATCAGCTTTTCTACCTTTGAACTTAAGTAATTCTGTAATTTTTCTCTGCAGTAAATAAGCAAAACGTTTAGGTTTGTGTCTATAGTTCTACAATTCTTCTCTCTTGTTTAATTTTGTTCTTGACCATCAGATGGTGGGGACTTCGAGGAATCAATTTTTAAAAGCTATTTTCTTTGCTTTTCTTTACTAAGAGGTGCTCTGTGTTTATTTGTTATGGCTTCTCAAGATGCCTCCTGAGTAACCCCTGGAAGTCTTAGGGGAGCAGGCTTCTAACACTTTACCAAGAAAGAAAATCTTTCTGAAGAAGACTTTTTTTTCAAGAATACCAGTATCACTTAATTATCACATTAATGGTCTTATTACTTGTGGATATTTATTTCTTAAATATAATTTCTCCTTCCTAATTTGATCCTTTTTTTCTTCCATTTTATGCTCTTTAGTTCTTCCTATGATGTTTGGATCCCAGTTTTTTCCCTGTTGTTCTGCTTGCTTTTAGTGAAAATATATTCTATAACAGGTAAATACTACTACTCACTTATAATCAAATAGATAATTCCTGAGACATACAATCTTGTCCTGTGCCCAAATAGGGGTTCATAAATTATAAGTATAATATTCTTTTTATCCTTGGCCTATGTCTCTAATCCTTATCACATTGACAAAGATCCAGATGATTCCCCGATACAGCATTCATAGTGAAACATTCGAGAACATTAATGATCACTATCATTTATTGAACCTTTACCAGGTGCCAGCGAGGATTCTAGGTGTTTACTTATAATAAAACAACCACCTAAGAGGCAGGTCCTATCGGTACGCCTGTTCTAAAAAGGATGAAACTGAGGCACAGAGAGGCTTATTAACTTGCCGAAGGTCACACAGTAGTAAGAGGCAAAGCTGGGATTGCAACACAGACAATTGCTGCTCCAGAGTCCATGTGGTTCATCCCTATGCCACGCTCTCCCCAAAGGGTGTTTTGGGTGTTAAATGAGAATACACTGAGTAGAGTAACTTGTAATCAGTATTTGGTCTCTGTAATTATAAAATCCCACTTACCAATGGGTAGCATTTTTCAAGGAACAGTTATAGGCTTGGAAATTTTTATTTTATTACAAAAATATGAAAAATATAAGATAGGGTTGCTCAATAAGTGCCATAGAATGTAAGACTGGAAAAGGCTTCTGAGGCTGCCTAGTCTAAGCCCTTTATCTTCCAATGAGCAAACTCAGACAGACTTGCAGTTACATTTAGGAATAACTCAAACCCATGCTTTCTTACACTGACTTTGAGCTTCTCCCTTGAGTATGTTGATTTTTGGAATATGGACCCCAAACCTCCATTCTTGAACACTCTCAGCACCTCGGAAGAATTATAAATATAACCACATCTCATTGTTCTCTACCTCTTTTTTCAGTGTCTGTGTTCTCTTCCTTCATTACCTACATCATCCCAAGAGTTTTGAAAAAAAAAAACCCACCAGCTGTTAATGTAATAGTTAATGATAGTCACAAGTCAGTTAAGTTCAAAAATATTTGGTGAAAATCTAAATAGTGCCTCTGTGTTAAGATTTGTGGGACAGACAAAGATTAAATGGAAAGAATTACAACTCCTTAAAAAGCTGATAGTCAAAAAAAAAAAAAGGAAGAAAAAGAGCTGATGGTTACAGAGTCAAACTGAGTAATCGCAATAGAGAGCAATGTGCTGATAATGTCATGGTTTAATAGGGCCCAGCCTCTGGAAATTTAATGAGAGACCCATGAAGACTGAATGTCCTTGGAGGCATAAGGGACTGAATGTCTAATAGCAGATTATCATAGTGTTAAGTGAGTTATTTCAAAAGAGACATTATTTCTGGTGCTGCATAAATTATATTATAAACGTACTCACCACAATACTACCAACACCGAGGACTGACTCCACACCAATTTATTTAGAGATTTTTTTTTTTTGCCACCACCAGAGAGTAAGGTATTGCTCACTTGCATGCCCAGGACTGACAATTTAAATAAGGCTCTATTAAAGAAATAACTGGCTGCTGGGTCTTTGATACTTTTCTCTGTAGACAATCCCCTAAGACTTAGTGTTGGAATCTCTTACTTGTAGCCCAAAAAAATTATCTGAGGAGAAATAGAATTGTCGAGGGAAGGTGCAATAGGCTATTGGGAAGAACTCGTACATCTTTACTAAAGGTTTGTTGTGTGTAAACCCCTGTAGAAGATGTAATAATGAAGATAGACTCTGAAACATAGTGGATGTATTCATGGTTGTGCTCACAATTCCATTGCAGGTCCCATTCTCCTGGCTTCTCATCCCTGAAACTGACTTTAGAGAAGACTAAATGGGATATAGTACCAATGTGACAGAATTTGTCCTCTTGGGCCTCACTCAGGATCCTCGGGGCCAAAAAGCATTATTTGTCATGTTTTTACTCATTTATATTGTGTCAATGGTGGGAAACCTGCTCATTGTGGTGTCTGTTCTTGCCAGCCCCTCCCTGGGCTCCCCCATGTACCCCTTTCTGTCTATCTGTCACTCATGGATGCAATTTATTCCATTGTCATTTCACCCAAATTGATCATAGACTTACTCTGTGGTCAAAAGACAATTTCCTTTCCAGCTTGCATGGGATATCTCTTTCTGGCATACTTTTTTGTGGGTGCTAAGGTCTTCCTTCTGGTGGCAATGGCCTATGATTGCTACATGGCCATCTGTAAGCCACTGTACTATGTAACCATCATGAACAGACAGGTTTGCATCCTGCTGTTGGTGGTGACCTGGGTGGGAGGTTTTGTGCATTCTGTTGTCCAACTTGTCTTTGTGTACAGCCTCCCCTTCTGTGGTCCCAATGTCATTGACCACTTCATCTGTGACATGTACCCGCTATTGGAACTTGCTTGCACCAACCCCTACTTTGTACACCTCGCTGTGGTTGCCAGTGGTGGAGTCATCTGTACAGTCATCTTTATTTTTCCACTAATGTCCTTTGGAGTCATCCTCAATTCCCTTAACACTCACAGTCGGGAAGGGAGGCACAAAGCCCTGTCTACCTGCGGTTCCCACATCGTGGTGGTGGTTCTTTTTTTTGTTCTCTGCATTTTTATGCATATCAGACCTGTTTCTAATTTCCCCATTGACAAATTCATAACTGTGGTTTATACTGTTGTCACTCCCATGTTGAATCCTGTGATATACACGTTGAGGAATTCGGAAATGAAAAATGCTATGAAGAAACTCTGGTGTAAGAAGTTAGCTGTCAACCGAATGAGAATGTGTCACTCATACTGAGCACATTTGATATTAATCCTGAAGCAACAAACAGGCAGTGCATTCTAACAATGGATGACTTAGTCAACTCAATGAGTTATCTAAGGTTGCTTTTCTTTATTTACACAAAGGCATCAAAAGATAGAATAAATTACCCTTTGAGGTTAGAATCAATCTGATAGAGAAATTCTGAAGGATGAATAAAAGGCATAGGAATTTGTCCTATTAGTAGGAAAAATAAACTAAGTTCACCTTGTAACATTTCCTTTGTTTATATTGAAACAGGGCTTTAGAAGAGAGTTCTTTTTCCTTTGAAAAGTGAAACACAAGCCACCTTTGTAAATTTGCTTTTACCCAAAATAATGAGAAAGCAATCTGGCTAATGTTCAGAACAAATTTCTAAGGCCAAAGCAGTGGTTTTTAAATTTTAATGCTTGTTATTCTGTACACACAACAGCTTTCTATAGTGGCTGCATACATTTTGTCTTCAAGATTCCTCCTGTTCCTTAGGCTAAAGTCTGTGTATTTTAAGTTCACGATGTTTATTTTATTTTATTAAAAAAATTTTTTTATTGTTGTTCAAGTACAGTTTTGTCCATTTCCCCCTGCCACTCCCCTCTCCCCCCACCCTTGACCCCATCCCCCTTGACTTTGTCCATGAGTCC
>PVJD01019230.1:0-12256 GCA_004026545.1 Mormoops blainvillei | reverse complement strand
AAACAATTGTTCTTGCACTGTGTGACCTCTTGCTAAATGCTATGTATATTATTTAATATGTATAAAATGCTTATGAACAATTTTAATATTTAAATTGCTTTCTTTTGTTTATGAAATGGACTTTGTTTTCTGATTTATGCTAGCAATGTAAATGAAACAATTTTCTTGTAGTCAACTTATTTTCAAATATATCACTGACAGGTATTAGAAAAATTGATAAATTTATCTTTTATGAATATGTTTAATGGAACAAAGAGATGAGAAATTGTATTGTATTTCAGCCATTCTCCATTTGATAAAAGATTTTTCGTGAAGTCTGAATCATACTCTGATTCTTGTTTATAACAGTGTCCCTAGTCCTCACTCTTGGCTGCCTAGTAACACACCTTTGTAGAGGCTGGTCTCATGGTCAGGAAAAATCGAGTATTAACTGACAGTTAAGATAAATAAAATTAAAGTTCCTAAGATCTAGCATAAACTTCTCATGTGTTGATTCAGCAAAAACTTATTGAGTAGCCACTATGCCAGGGACATTGTGGAAAAGACCTTCAAATCTGGTTTTCTGAAACATATAGTTTATCAGGAAAGAGATAAAAATCAAACAATGACTAAGTAAGAAAACTGTAGGTAAAAGTCCTAAGAACAAGGCACATTTTAAGGTGACATATATTTAATAAGACAAACATGGTGATGCTATGATGAGAGTGAACACCTTCTAGTAGTGGAGGACCAGGAAAGGAGTGCAGGAGGGCAGTTCTGACCGAAAAGTGAGAGTATGTTTTAGCTAAGGTTGTTTAGAATTGCCAAGGTATAGTACAAATAAGAGTAGACTGACTTTTGGTTGGTTTTGTTATTGTCTTTAATTTTTTACAGACTGTACCTCCCTCTTCATTGCTTGCTCCTGAGAAAAGAACGCCCCTGCTTCTAGTCTCCAGAATTGGTTGGTACAAATGTGCTATAAAAGAAATAAAACTAAATTGCTCAAGAAACAGAACACAATATCATGGAGCCTGTAGGATCTTGAGAGCTGGTAGAAAATGAGATCATAGGAGTAATCATGGGACAATTGAGTTAGGGACTTACAGGATGGGGTTAGTCGGATTTTGTCCTAAGAGCACACATCTGAAGTTCAAGTAAATTCATTCGTGCTGTTGCTAAGTGAAAATTATTGCAGTGGCTAAACATAAAAGTTAGAATAATAGCTATTTCAGTCCTGCAGGAAAAAGATGGTATTTTTTCTTTTTTAGGATGTGGCTACAGAGATGTTAAATGAAAGGATTCAAGATATGGTCTGGAGTACAGTCGAAAGAACTTCCAAGGAAATGAATGTTAAAAGCAAGGGTTGTCAAGGAACATGTATAAAGGACTCATGGAGAAAGCGAAAGGGGGTAGGATTGAGGGTGAGGGGTGGTGATGAGTGGGGCAGGGGAAAGCAGTGGTGGGAAAATGGAGACAACTCTGCTTGAACAACAATAAAAAAATAAAAATGAAATACTGTCTTTAAAAAAAAGCAATGCGAAGTGGGGAATTAAAAATAATTCTAAACTATAGACCCGAACAACTATATAATTGGTAATGAAATTTACTGAGATGGAAAAAAAGTCTTGGGACTTCAGAATCTTCCATTTTAGACATGTAAAGTTTTAAATAGCTATTAAACATCCAATTGGAGATGTCATGTAGCTGGTATTTGAATCTATCTTTCAAGAAAAGTTTGAGACCAGAGATATAAATTCAGAATTTATAACTGACTTCCATATAGGATTTAAATGCACAAAATAAATGCTTCTCTCTATGCAGAAAACAATGATGTCCTGAGCTGGGCGTTGAAACACTAGAGAGTAGAAATAATTAGCAATGACAATCGAGGAAGAGGGGCAAGACCGGTTATATCAAATGCTGCTGGAGAAGCCAAGTAAGATGAAAGCAAGTGAGACAGGGAAAAATGACAGCATAGAGAATTTGGCTGATTTTATTAGTTCAAAGGACTGACTATAGTGGGTTGATGAGAGAATGATAAGTAAGCAGATTTAATAACTATAAACAAAAACTATGTATTTTGCTGGAAAAGGAACCAGATAATTGGAGCACTTGGTACAAAGGAATATGATGAGTATTATTTTGTTTTAATATGCTGAAACAACACGTCTTTGTAAGTTAATTAGAATAATCCACTACGAAGTAGAATTGATAATTTAAATATTGAAAGCCTCATTGCAGTAGAGACAATACAGTCAAGACAGATATCATCCAAACCACAAGCAGTGGGATTAGTCAGCTCTTGATAAAAGCGCACATTTGCTGTATCACAGCCATAACTAAAGGCTTTCAGCCCTGGCTGCCGTGGCTCAGTGGGTTGAACATAGGCCCTCAAAGCCAAAGGTCACTGGTTTGATTCCTGTCAGGGCACATGCCTGGGTTGTGGGCCTTGTCCACTCTTTCTCTCTTTTTCCTTACCTTCCCCTCTCTCTAAAACAAATAAAATTTTAAAAGTAAATATAAAAATAAAGGCTTTCAGATTAGGTTCCAACTTCTCCCTTCCCTTTCCAGCCAAGATGGAGAAGCAGGTATATACATTTGGTCCCCTTGCACAACCAAAAGAAGGACGACAACAAATTTAAAAACAAAAAATAACCAAAACTGCTAGAAAACCGAACTGTATAGAAATCTGACAATCAAAAAGATGAAGAAACATTCATTCAGACCTGTAGGAGGGGTGGAGACAGGCAGCTAATGTGGAGAGGATGTGGTAAGGACGGGGCTGGCAGACCTTGGCAGGCAAGGCAGTGTCCGATGGACTGGGCGGTCCCACATTTGCATGCAGATAAACCAGGAGGAACAACTGGGGAGTGAGAGAGACATGCAGCCCAGGGTTCTGGTGCAGGGAAAAAAAGCCTCAAAACCTCTACCACTAAAAACCTGTGGGGGTTGCAGCAGTGGGAGAAATGGCCAGTCTCACAGGAGAGTTCGTTTGAGACACCCACAGGGTCCTAGAACATACATGAACTCACCCACCTGGGATTCAAAACAGGGAAAAGAAGCCATCTCCATACCCTAAAAGTATAAGGTAAAGCCACAAGTGCTAAAATAGAAGCAGCAAGTTATCCTTAACTTCTAGCCAGAAGATCTGGCTAGACTAATTAATGAAAGTGGTTACACTAACAATAGATTTTCAACGCAGATAAAATAGCCTTATGTTGGAAGAGGATGTCATCTAGGATGTTCATAACTAGAGAATGCTATGAATACTTGGCTTCAAAGCTTCAAAGGACAGGCTGAATCTCTTGTTAGGGGCTAATGCAACCGGACTTTAAAGCGAAGCCAGGGTTTGTTTGCTCTTCTGAAAATTCTAGGGCCTTTAAAAGTTATGCTAAATCTACTTTGTTGGTGCTCTATAAGTGAACAACGAAGTCTGGATGGGAGCACATCTGTTTACAACATGGTTTACTGAATATTTTAAACCACAATATTGAATCTTACTACTAACAAAAAAAGATAGATGACTTTCAAAATAATACTACTCACTGACAGTGCACCTCATCACTCAAGAGCTCTGATGGAGAGAGATATACAACAAGATTAAAAATGGAATTGCCTTTTGCCCTGGAAATACCACATCCGGGGATATGTCCTAAGAATCCATAAACACCAATTCAAAAAAATATATGTACCCCTATGTTCACAGGAACATTAGTTACAATAGCCAAGATCTTTAAAAGTCCAAATGTTTATTGGTAGATGAGTGGATAAAAAAAGTTGTGGTACATTTACAAATGGAATACTATACAACTGTAAAAAAAAAAAAAGGAGGGAAATCTTACCTTTTGTGACAGCATGGATAGACCTGGAGATTATTATGCTAAGTGAAATAAGCCAGTCAGAGAAAGAGAAATACCATATGATCACACATATGTGGAATCTAACAAATACAATAAGCTGATGAACAAAATAGAAACAGAAACACAGACATAAGGAACAGAAGACAGCTGTTGATGGGGGAGGGAGGACTGGATGAAAGAAGGTGAAAGGATTAACCAAAGAACATATATGCATAACTCATAAACATAGATAACAACATAGTAAGGGAAGGGGGTTGGGGGTTGGGTAAAGGCAAGTAAATGGGGGGGGAAATGGGGACATCTGTAATAGTTTCAACAATAAAAATAAAGAAAAAATAAAACAAAGGAAACCTATGAGCACCGTTTATGGGATGACATTATAAAATTAATGTGATTTTATGAAAATAGTTTTATATCTTAAAAAATAATAATATATGATGCATATTCTGTATTACTATGTCAGTTATTGCCCTGAGTACTGTTCTTGCATTATGTCCTGTAATTTTCACAATAAATATATTTTCATACATACACACACACACACACACACACACACACACACATGCTAATGTTATTTTTAGGTGAGCTATCACAACATCTATTCTGCAGACCCAGGATCAGGAATAATTTTTACCTTTAAGTTTTATTTTAAAAATATATTTGTGAGGCTATAGCTGCCATAGATAGTGATGCCTTTGGTGGATCTGGGCAAAATAAATTGAAAACCTTCTGGAAAGAATGGATTGGCCATTCTAACAATAGATGCTATTAAGAATACTTGTGATTCAAAAGAGAGGTCAAAATATCAACATTAACAGGAATTTGCAAGTAGTTGATCCCAAGTCTCATGGATGACTTTGAGGAGTTCAAGAATTCAATGGAGAGAGTAATTATATTCATGGTAGAAATGTCAAGAGAAATAGAAATGGAGCTTGAAGGTTTGACTTAGTTGCTGCAATCTCATGATAAAACTTTCATGAGGGAAGACTATCTTTTTTGACTGAGTAAAGAAAGTAATGGTTTCTGGAGATGGAATCTACTCCTGGTGAAGATATGATGAAGATTGTTGAAATGGCAACAAGAATTTTGCATATAACATAGTTGATAAGTCAGTAGCAGCAAGGTTTGAGAGAATTGGCTTCAATTTTCAAAAACATTCTACTGTGAGTAAGATGCTATTAAACATCGTATGTTACAGAAAAGTCATTCATGAAGGGAAGAGTAAAGCAATGTAGCTAACTTCATTTTCTTATTTTAAGAAATTACCACAGCCAACCCAGTCTTCAGTAACCACCATACTGATCAGTTTGCAGCCATCAACATCGAAATGAGATCCCTCACCAGCAAAAAGATTATAACTTGCTAAAGGCAAAGATGATGGTTGGCAATTTTTGGTAAAAATATATTATATAGCATGAGTTAAACATAACTTTTATATGCCCTGGAGAACCAAAGATTTAGCATGTCTTACTTTATTGTGATATTCACTTTATTGCAGTGGTCTGAAACCAAACCCACCACATCTTTGAGGTATGACTATACATAATCACTCATTCTCTAAAATGAAATTTCCATATTTTCTCCAGCTCTGTTGAAGCTTTTTAACATCTAGGTATTCAAGAGAAAATGGAAACTATTATGCAAATTTGAATTCTTGACTGATTTAAAAAAATAACAGAACTCCTTCAGCATTTCATAGATTACACATCTAAATATCATATCTCAATTATGTATTTCTTTCATTTTGCCTTTCTCTCTGTTTCTTTCCATGATAAAATCAACTGAAATCACTTTGGTATCAACTCTTATAATTTAATAAAGATAAAATAGACATAGAAGCATCTATGAGAAATAGAGAGAAATAGCATAGATGCTTCTATGTCTGTTTTATCTTCTTTTTATATTCCTTTAATATCTTTTTGTCTTTTATGAAGCTCATTTTGTCCATCTCTGTTAACAAAAATCCATACATTCTGTACCAAATTTTACATCTTCACTATATTTTTATACAAAATTACCATAATTTATACTTCATAATAACATGTTAATTTATAAATAATAAGAAATGTCAGAATAAATTTTCTCTTGTGAACTTCAAAAATAACTAAACACAGCTACACAAAATGGACCTCATAATAATAGACCTGAAAGTGCATATCGTGAGAAATGATTGAACTTAAAACTGCTTAAGTCAAATTGGTCAATTTCTTCATAAGACTATTAGTGTAATCTAAATTTATTCTGTGTCTCTAGTCAATCTTCTAACTTTTTTTTTTGTTTTTGATGTCTATGTATTTATTTATATATTTTTTTTAAGATGGAGAAATTTTTCCATGCATTTGCTCAATAGAAACATAGAAACTCATAGTTGTAAATGCATTTACAAGTTATTTAGTTCAACTCTATCTTGTATTTCTCTCCCCCTTTTCTATCTTTCTCATCTTAAATATCTCTAAATCCTTTCTTCCTCCCTACTCTTGCCTTGGTCAGTTCTTTGTTATGTTTTGTTTAACAATAGTATAAGCTAATCACGACTGACCTTCCAAATATTGTTCTCTCATTCATGTGAAACTTATCTTCACCTCTATAGAAATTATATTACAAAATCAAAAGCCAGATTCTTTTCATGTCTCAGTCCCAATACTACATCCTTTTGAAAATAAATCCTCACCTCACTAGAAAAACGCATTCTCTGACTTCTCTAAATAGTGTTAGTATTTTAAAATACAACATGGTACTCACTTCGGCAGCACATATGCTAAAATTGGAACAATACAGAGAAGATGAGCATAGCCCCTGAGCAAGGATGACATAAAATTCGTGAAATTTTCTGTATTTTTTAAAATAAAAAAAATTTAAAAAAATACAACATGGTGTTTTGTTATAACAATTAAATATTATATAATGACATAATATAATATATAATATAATTACATTTATAATTACACACATACAGGGTATACCCCCACATCACTCGAAGATTATAAGAGACCTGTATATTAAGTACCATAAGGCTAAAGGAACAACACCTTATCTAATGGCTCCAGGATCAAGGCAAAGGTGTTTCCTGATTATCATAATGGCTTTGCTTACGGACTTTAAAATGCTTAGCAGCTTTGAAGGTTGTGTAAAGGGTTGGAAAATCCTAGAATCTATTAAATTCTTTTTTAAATCTGGCAGGACATTGACATAAAATTTATTTGACCTCAAAAAAGAAAAACCACATTAAATATTAAATACAAGGTGGGGCAAAAGAAGTTAACAGTGGTTCATATGGAAAAGAATACAATAATTAATAAATAATAATGCAAGAATAAGCTCTGTGTTTCATGTACTCACAGCTTTAAACCCACTCTTCCTACACCCTGTATAAATAGAGTAAAACCTGAGCTCTACAACTTGATAGAAAGAGGGTATCACAGCGATTCTCGGTTAGCTCATTTGTAGATGGTAATAATAATATTCAGTACAGAAGGATATTGTAGAAATTAAGTGAGAGAAAATATATGCTGCATATGTTTTGTAACTAATTAGAGAAATAAATGTATGTTAGTTCCTATTCCTCTGCTCTTATTCTTTTTCCAGCTTTTTATGGGAACCTTCAAAATTGCTCTATTCAGGATATTTTTATGATCCTCCAGTTTAGAGAGCAAACAGGTAAGCAACATAAATTCACAGAAGAAACATCTGTGTATATTCATATCTGGCTAGCCCATATTTGCAGAAATGCTGCATTTTCCACTAGCTCTATGACCTTTGAAAAACCTCTTTGAACCTGTTTTTTCCTTCATGCAACTTAATTAATAATCCCTACTTTACAGCTGTACTTTCAAGATTAGAAATATTATTAGAAAATACTTAAAATGACATGCAATTCATTAATATTACTTATGAATGTAATAACTCCACCTATAACCAAAGACATTTTATGAAAAGAAATTGTGTTTTACTCTTTCCTCCTGTTCATTTTTTGTTTGGAAGTACATATTAAGCTATATTTATAATAACTCTAATTTTAGAGATGAGGAATGAAGAATATATATATTCTATGCTTATGTTTATTGGAAGTTGTGTTAAGAGTTAACTTAAAAGACTTTGACTAGTTACACCGAAAAAAAGTAGTGGTTTTTTTTTTTCTAATGATAATAAATACGTTTCACTAAGCAAGATAAAGCAGCTGAACCACTAAGAATGTAAACTCCATGTGTAATGTGTAGCCTTAGGAATAAATAAGCCAGTAAGATGGTCATGTTGTTCTGATGTAATAGTTTAGATGAGATGGGCAGGTGGGAGCATCTCATTTTTGACGACAAAAGACTAGGGGAAGAGAGTATGAAGGAAAAGTATATCACAAAAAGCTGGAGCTCTGGTTACATTCTTGACCTCCTCTAATATATATCCTACTATTTAAGAGGGTTTCGAATGCCAGTTTACCTCCTAGCTTCCCACATTTCAACAGAGACCAATTTTCACAGCATCTATCATTGGATAAAGGCTATCTACCTATTATTGGCTAATCGTCATTGCTGACCATTTCTCTCCTGAGAGAGAATACCCAAGCTTTGAGTGTATCTGGCATCAGAACCTAAAGTGGGAGATACAGAAAAATTCAGTGCCGGGCTTAACAATGTATTTTTTGTTCAGTTATTTAAATGCATGTTTCCCTTCCTTTTGTAAGATAAGTTCATGTATTTTGTTTAGGCAGGCCTCTCAGGAATTCTTTCTCTTTGTTTTTACTCCTTTATTCATTTCAGGAGCCAAATGAAACACAATTATTACTTTAATTCTAAAACTTCATTTGTTTTCCCAATAATTATACAGTGGTCCTTTTTTTAAACTTTCCACATTTTCATATTTCCAATAATATGACTGTATCTCTCACTCCTTCACTTGTTATAGAGACATCATAATTCCTTGTCATGCTTTTCTGATGTCTTAAGCCCCTGTCTTTTATTCTTAGTAATAGACAGATTAGTAGAAGTGTTGATGGTGGTTTAGATCCAAATGAAGGATCAGGTGGACATTATGGGCCCCCCACACTCCCTGTACATAACGTATGCAATGTTATCTATCGCTTCAGAGGTTAGAGCTGCCTTCAAGCTTATTTTTGGATAGGCTGCGAAGCAAGACCCCCAGATTAACAGTGCTGTGCATAGATAATTTTGTTAACAGTACAGATTAGTTTATAGACATAAGACTCAGAATCAGGGAAATATAGTTACTCTCCTTTGAACCAAAGTGGATTGGTATACTTATCAATTCACTTGTGTCCTAAATCAATAAAATAAGGTGGTTGTTTCCCTTGAAGTCTGGATTCTACTTAGCCCCAGTGTTAAGATTCCATAATTCCAATTGCTTAAGTACTGTTAATTCATAACTCTGTGCCATTCAGTAATATGTCTTGTCTATCTATCTGAGGTTTAAAATCTCATGCATTGAGCCTTTAAAAATGCCATAAGGGCGTATTTACATCAGAAAATGATTATATCATTGCACCATAGACTGGACAGATCAATCTTTAAAACAACAAAGCAAGAAATTAACAACTGCAATGTCTTAAAATCTTCTAGGTGCTGTATTGAGATTAGATATTATGTAATTTGGTCATCACAAAGCTTTCATGTGGTAGCATAATTTTATGTTATACATGAAGAAATGGACTATCAGAGAAGTTAAGTAATATTCTCATGTCATGTGAATAGGGATGACTAGGTGGCAGAGAAAGGGTCCAGACCCATCACCCATCATTTTTCCACCATCAAATTTACCTTTAAAAAAGTATTTGATTAAAACAAAAAATAAAAATATAAATAAATAATAATAAATGGTTTGTGATGTTTTCAATAAAGGAACAAATGTAAAAAAATCGTAAAGCAGAGTCAGAAAACTTAGTTTGGAAAATGGTTGGGCATTATGGCTTCAAATATGTTTGTATTTAAGTGTGTGTGTGTGTTTACATATGCCATTTACATGTACTCATTGAACATTACCATTTTCCCAGGTGCTTTATGAGTACAATTACATTTTATTTTTAAAGTTATTCTTATTATACTTAAACTTTAGATTATTTTAAAACTTATATAGTTTTCTTCAGTGCACTGTAGCTATTAAAAGAGCAGCTCAGTTACCTGCGGTGGAAGCAGCGGCAGCCTTATGAAGGCGAGAAGCATGCTCAGGTCATTGCATCTCCTCTGCGTGTCATACTTGACCCACATCATCAGTGCGTGGAAAATGGTTTCTTCATCAGGAACGTTTACGTCATCACTGGCCAGGAGTTTATGGAGCTCCTCGGCTGGAAGCAGTAAAAACTCTTGATTTCTCATAACTTCCATTATGTTTTCCTGCAGGGACAAAACATCTTGGCATAAGTTTGGTTTCACTTTTACTTAGCTAGCAAAGCATTTCAGAAAGCAACAAGAAAAGTAGTCAATAACCTTTGTTCTCATTATAACATAATCCTTGAGACTTAATCCTTCAGAAACTAGAAGCTGTTAAGATGAACGCATTGTAATTGTAATTGAAGTGTAAATGCAACCAAGACAGCACAGACCTTGTAATAACTGGGGGATTATAATGCTGAGCATTGTTATGCAGGCAGAATGTACTAAGTGATTACAAGTTTAAGTTTCAAGTGGAAGCTACGTAAGATATGGTGAATATAAAAAGAGTAGCATTTCAAAATTTTTAAAGCTTGACTATATATATATAGATGAATCAGAAAGTGAGAATAAAATTACAGAAAGAAGTGACACAAAATATTTGCATCGCTGTATATTCGGAAGGGAAAAACCAGGATAGATAGTCCATATAAGTCACAAAACTCATATGTCCAACCCTTTTACGTCTGTTATGCTTCCATCCTTTCATGACAATTTCTCTGGTTTAATTCAGATTCCCATTAATTTTCTTCCAGATTGCTGCCATAACCTTCTAATTAATTACTGTGCTTGACTCTGTTCTTAGCTTCTTTATCGTATCCTCCATAGTGATGCTAAAATAATATTTTCAAAACATAAATTATCTCATGGCATTCTTCTGAAGTTTTTGTAAGTTTGGTTTCATTTGGTCTTCCCTTGTCTTTGGCTCAGACCTCTAGGTTAAGCACACTGGTTTTTACAGATCGCCCCTCTTCCTGATTCTAATACCTCCTTTCTTACCTTATTGACACTCCAGTCACAAAACTGGTCTTCTTCCTCATGGCTATGCTGCTTGACATGTCCTTCCTCACTCATTCTATTGCTTAAAATTATTTTATTCACCTTGTTTTCTTAGTTTCCACCATTTTCTAAGACTCCATTCAAAAGCTACCCGATATCTAAAAGCTTCTCGACTCTCCATTCGCTCTTGTTAGATCTGGCCGCCCCGCCCACTTTATGCAGGCACGGTGCACGGTATTTACATCCCTGAGACAGCAGTTACCCGGCTGCAGCCTCATCTTTGGTGCACATGGGAGACCTATCCCAGACTTTAATCGCCATGAGGCAAAACCCCTGCAACACAGTAGGTGAACAGTGCGAATTTATTGCATAGATGCATTTATGATTTTTGTAGAGAAAAATAAAATTTTGAAAACAGTTCAGAAAGTGCACTGTTTTTCAAACACATTAAAAAACAAAACTATATTACATTTTAGCAGAGAGGCCTCTGTGTCTGAGACATGGTTCGGCGAAAAGGATCAGACTGGTCTCTTTTGTCTCTCTCCCATCCCCAGCATGTCTCCTGAGACACCTCTAAAGAAGATATAACTAAGGATTCTCAGTTTTAAAGCCACATTTGTAGTCGAAATGTCAATAAGGTGCTTACTTTGGATTAAAACCTGAAATAGGGCGGGACTAAATCTCTTCCCAAAAAGTCATTGTGCCTATGCTAAAACAGTAGAAGATTTAGCAAATGTTCATTAATCTGTGAATCAGAGCAGATTCAAACCTAATTTCTGAAGAGACACCTGACCATGAGTGTATCCCTGAAATTGAATCCCAGGCTTGACATTCCTTCAGCTTTCAAAAGACAATGTCAATTTTTAATTTCCCTCCGGTCATCTTTTATGCTTATTTACATTTTATCAACATCACAGAATGGCTTATTTCCTGGGTATTGTTTTGTCTTTGACGTTTCCTCTGTTACCAACAGAGTGCTGTGTAAATTACAGAGGCCGGATACCTACTTACTGACTGAACCAGTTAAGTGTTCTAAAATTTAATGTCACCAAATTTCTCCAAAGAGCTACAGTGAGATAAAGATGTTTTTATGAAGAATTTTTGAAAGATGTTTTGTACATCTATTTTTTTCAGTTATTTAAAAACCTATGCCTCTATTAAACTACAAACAGAATTGTATAGCTAGACTATCAGTACATAATGAGAGGTACCATGGAAAAGCAGCCCTGGGAAGCTCTTAGTGCTGTCTATCATAAAGGT